>PVJA010032322.1:10417-24246 GCA_004027025.1 Myocastor coypus | reverse complement strand
CAATATGTCAACTTTCAAAGAAAAGAAGGGGGAAAAGAAAAAAAATAGTAATGTGGATTTAGAAAGGTTAATGTTTAATTGTTTGATCAATCTTATAAACCTATATGTATTAATCTAAACTGATCTGATGATGAAAATGTGTAATATAACCATTGTTAAATTTAAACAATAAAAAAATTGAAAAAAAAACAAAGAAAGGAAGTGAAAGATAAAATTGTTTCCTAATCCTCATCTGTTGAAATTCTGCAGATCCAATGAGTGTATGCTAATATGTATATATGAATTTATTCTTTCAACAAATATTACTAAGAACATATTTTATTTTAGTTCTATGAGTGTTACAAACAACTACTACAGATCAGTAACACAAGAATGATTATTATCCTTGCTAATGCAATATTTACATATTTGAGATGCAAAATATTTACTTTGTCAAGTTCAAACAATTTTTGAAAAATGGTAGTTGTGTTGTGAGATAACACTATTTTATTAATAGGTTTGAGTGGTAAAATATCATCATTATAAAATATTATATTACTCCATTTGGAGACCTGCAGAGGCATTTTAGCACACTAGTTTCTCTAAGAAATGTAATAAGTAAAACTATTTGACTTGGTATATTCCAGAATTTTCAAATGTACTTAATTGCAAAATCTCTTTATTAAAATCTTTCAATAATATTTGGAAAGTAACATGTTTATGAAAAATATTTGATGAATCTCTAGTTTATTTCAAAACCCTTGTTTTATATTTATGATAACTATAAAAATAGCAAAACTAATATGTAATTAACATTACACTGTAATTCAGTATAAGGCATAAAAAAGTTTACTCTATATTTTCCTCAAAATATGTTTCCAAGGAACAGAGTCTAATATTTTACTTTTACAAAAAGTTTAATTATCATGTGCAATATTCTGTTTTATTTTGTGATAGCCCAAAATACAACTATAGCTTCAGATATGTAAAGGAATAAGGGAACATTCTTAGGAAAGCTTAGGAAACCGCAGGGGCCATGGTTGAATCCCCAACACCACATGCTCTGGCAGAGCCACCCCCAGGGCTGACTGTGCTGCCCATAATATTGAGATAAATAAATAAATAAAAGACTAATAACCACAATCAATTTAAAATCTTTTCAAGAAATCTAGAGAAGGGCTGGCCTGATAATTCAGCGGATTCAAGTGCCTGCTTAGGGAGATGCAGACGCTGGGAGTTCCATCCCTGGTCTTTTGTATCAGCCTTGCCACACAGGAACACTCAGATGGTGAATGAGACTGGGCATGGTGGCATGCCACTGTAATCCCAGCTCTTGGGAGACTTAAAACAGGAGCACCACTAAGAGTCTGATTTGTGTAGTGAGACACTGTGGATCCTGTAACAAATACAAAAAGGTAAACAAAACAAGAAATCTAAACACATAAAATGTATTTTTATATACTGTAAATTATGAATATACATTGAATGTTTATATATATGAGATTTTCAAATGTAGAAAATATTTCATATTAATTATATAGCATCATAATATCTTAATTTAAACCTTAATTCTTATTGTTCAAATTAGGCACCTTAGCTATCATAAAATACATACCTGTTATTTTACTTTATTCATGTGTTTGTTACCAGGGATCAAACACAGGATCTTGAGCTTGCCAGGCAAGCACTTATTCTGCTTGGCTATCTCCCTGGCCCCAAAATACATTCTTTTTTTTAAAGTTTCTTTTTTGTTTCTTGTTTCAGAACTTTTGTTTGTTTATTTATTTATTTTAATGGCTGGCTCAGCCTGCTCTGAGGGCAGAGCTGGGGCTGTATGTGGTGCCGGGGATCGAACCCCGGTCCCTGCAGCCGCCCAAGCTTTCCGAAGCAGGCCCTTTAGAACACTGAGCCATCCTCCCGGGTCCCTAAAATATATACTTTTTAAAAAATGATTTTGCTTTAAATTTTTGGTACGGAATTCATGTTAGAGTTTTGAGTCTGACTATTCTTTCATTTTACACTTCTATGTAATATTTGTGCTGCTGTTTAAGAGATTTTACTTTATGTTGCTATTTTCCCCTCTGGTAGACAACTGGTCAAAAAAATGTTATTTTTTGAGACTAAAAGTGTATTTTTTTGTCTTTTTGAGGTGAGGTTTCTATTTTCAGAAAGATGATAACCCAGTTATTGATTCCTTGAAATATTACCCAAGCAGTTTGGTTTTGCTGATGATCCCTCTACCTACTCCTACATTTTAACATTTCTACCTGCATATTCTTCCAGAACGTTCACTGGTTTTCTTTTAACATTTAAATGTTTGATCAATTTTGATATCATATTTCCCCATGGTGATAGGCATGGGTCTAGTTTTAGCCTTGGGGGCTGAAAACCAATTTTTCTAGCACCATCTATTACAAACACTTTCTTTTTTACAGTAAGCTTTTTTGGCCCCTTTATTAAGGATAAGGTTGCTGAGTGTGTTTGCAGTAGTATCTGTACCTTCTGATATGTTGCATTGATCATCAGGCCTATCTCTATGACAGTACTATGCTGGTTTTAGCACAGTAGATTTATAGCATAATTTCAGTTCAGGAACTGAGATACCTTCAGCTTTTCCTTTGTTTTTCAGGATTGATTTTCATATTCTGGGTCTCTTCTGGTTCCAAATAAAATTGATAAAAATTGTCTCTAGCTGTGTGAGTTATGCTAATGGTATATTAATCAATATTTCACTGAATTTGTATAAATTTTTATAAAAGTTTTGAGAGTATGGTCATTTTCACAATGGTTTTTGTCTTCCTTTCTGGGGGCATGAAAGGCTAAGAGATAGGGTTTCTTTATGTAGCTCCAGCTGGACTTGAACTCATTTTGTAGCTCTTTATTTTATTTATTTATTTATTTAGTTAGTTAGTTAGTTAGTTAGTTAGTTAGTTATTTTACTGTCTTTTTGAGACAGGGTTTCGCTATGCATTTCAGGTTGGCCTTGACCTCACTTTTGTATTCCAGGGTGGTTTGAACTTCTAGTGATCCTCTTGCCTCAGTCTCCCAAGTGTTGGGATTACAGGCATGCAACACCACGCGTGGCCTCATTTTGTAACTTTTGCCTCAAACTTGCAGTGATCCTCCCGTCTCAGTCAACCAATTGCTGGAATTGCAGACATATACCACCTTTCCTAGTCAATTAAGTAATTTGTATTCTCTGTTTCCTAACATGGTACTATATGCAATTTCTCAAAAAAAGCTATCTATCTATAGTTTATCTTTTAAAAAATAAATTGAGAAAATAAACATACAGAACAAAGAAAGGAAATGAAGATGCAGGCTAACTAGGTCATAAATAAAAGGGCAGAAAATATTTATTGCTTTATATAAACTGTAGTTTAACAAAGTAATCAAGAATCCTTTTGTCTGTTTGAGTTTTCACTCCCCAGTGTGCTCTCTGTACTTAATTAGAATGGACCACTAAATGTCAGCATTAACTTGCTTATTTTCATTATTTTGCCATTTTAAAACACCTCTAGTTGATGAGTTATGTAGTATAGAACATAATTACCATTATTAGCATACTAATTGAACACCCAAATAGGCGATTCACAAGGTAGCCAACTGAATAATTTCACACTATTCAAATACCACAGTGAATAAGCCTATTGTTAAACTGACGGCTAGTATAACTGACAATGTTTTCATTGAAGTCTCACAACTTCTTGTAATATCTGTAGAATACCATGTGATTTAATGTTTTACTATGTTCCCATCTTTTAATTGTATGCATTTATCTCAGTTTTAAAAAAACAGTATTGTGAAAATATTAATCACTTAACAAGTCTCCCAAGTTTAAAAAAGACTTACCTGCCTGATTCAAGAGCTGTGATTGTGAAGAAAATCATAAAGATGCCAAATTCATCATTTGTTCCTGTACTTTGTTTTTTCTTTTATTTATAAATATGTTCTTTTAATCACAAGACGGCTACCAGCAATAACATTCTTGGGAATGATCTATTTTATAAAAGTTTTAGCATGATTCACAGCAGCAATACCCTTCTTGCTATGTATTGTCTCATGAACTCTAAATTCTTCGTGCAACAAAAATATTATTTTGTTTTATGCATGTAATTATAGATGACATAGACTAAAGTCCTTTTGCAATGCATAAAAAATCATTATCATTAATCAGAATGTATTGAATATACTTTTCCCTCTTCCTGTGATACTAATTTTATTAAATCAATTATCTATGTAATAGTCTCTCATGACCCCTAGCTGCTCAAAAAATCAAACACTCAATTGAACACTACTTATGTCTTTCTGTAGTATTATTTAATATATACTTGACACCAATGCTTAAATTAAAATGTTTGCTTCCATTAGTCAAGTTTTTCTATGCAAATTTTATAATTTTGTATGTATATTTTCTGCATATGATGTTTCCTCTACATTTTTCTAGTCACTTTTTTACACTGCTGAAAAGCTCCTTCTCCACAAAACTTAACTCATATCCTCTAGAAATCCTCCCTGATGTCAATAGCCCAAAGTAGATTTTCTCTTGTTAGTATACTATGTACTATTTATTTCCCACCCATACATTTGCTCAGCACAAACTATGTGCCTAGTCAATGACAGCCATATTACTTAACAAAAAAACAAAAAACAGTAATGGCTGTGGCATGTTTCTTTCTTGTTGTAATTTTTAAAGTTTCATAATGTTTCATGGTTATGTTATGATTTTTCCGTGGTACTGTGATTTTCATGTTTTATTTCTCCTATTCTTTGTGAGTTTTTCCAGCATCATTTGTTAAAGACACTGTCTTTTTTTGCCAGTACACGTTTGGTCCCCTTGTGGAAGATAAGGTGGCTAAGTGTATTTGTAGTTGCTTCTATGTCTTGTAATCTGTTCAGGCCTGTTTTTTGCCAATACAATCCTGATTGTATCAGTCTATCTTTGTGGTATGCAGTTAATTCAGGAATTGCAATGCCTCCTGTCTTGTGTTTGTTTCACAGGATCATTTTGTTATTCTAGGTATTTTCTGGTTCCAAATAAAGGTTTAGGAATAATTTCTCTAAGTCTGGAAGGTATGTTGCTGATATTTTCATTGGAATTGAACTAATTCTGTATAACAATTTTGGGAGTATGGTCATCTTCACAATGTTGGTTCTTCCTGATGATGAGGAAATATCTTTTCATCTTCTGAAATCCTGTATAATCTGTTTTTTCAGAGTACTATCATTTTCATTGAATAGGTCTTTCACTTCTGTAGTTAGATAAGTTCTTAAGTATTTCATTTTCTATAGTGCTATTGCAGAGAATATTGTTTTTCTAATATGATTCTCAGTGTGTTTGTTATCTATATAGAAAAGTGCTACTGACTTTTGGGCATTGACTTTTTACCTTGCTATGCTACTAAATGTGTGCATTAATTCAAGTAGCTTCTTTGTGGAGTGTTTCGGGTCTTCCAAGTAGACTATCATGTCATTTGTGAATAATGATTGTGTAAATTTTTCTTTTCTTAATTTATTATTTTATTTCTCTCTTGTCAATGCTGTAGATAATGATTACAGAACTGTATTGAAAGGGAATGGATAGAGGACAACATTGTCTTATGCCAGATCTGAGAGTAAAAGACTTTAGTTTTTTCCTGTTTTAGAATTATGGTAGCCATTGGATGGTCATAGATGGCTTTTATCAGATTGAGGTAGAGGCCTTCTTTTCCAATTTTCTGTAGGACTTTGAACATGAGTGAGTGCTGAACTTTGTCAAAAGCATTTTCTGCATCAATTGAGATCATCATGTTTTTTTGGATTTAGCTCTATTGATATAGTGTAACACAATTGCAGATTTGCATATCTTTAAACATCCTTGCATCCCTGGGATGAATCCTAACTGGTCTTGGTGTATAATCTTCTTAATGATTTGCTGTACTCTATTTGCAAGGATTTTATTGAGGATTTTTGTATCTAAGTTCATGGGAGAGTTTGGCCTGTAGCGATCTTTTTTCATTGCATACTTCTCTGGTTTGAGTAGCAATATAATACTTACTTGCAGAAACAATTTTGGGACGATTGTGTCCTTTTAAATTTCCTTGAAGAGTTTGAGGAGTGTTGGGATTATATCTTCTATAAATTTCTTGTAGAATTCAGTGGTGGATCCAAAATTACTTAGACTTTCCTTTGTTAGTAGTTTTTTTTTTTTTTAACTACATTTTTTATTTCATTGGTTTTTATTGTGTTGTTGAGCACTCATATCTTCTTGATTCAGGTTTGGTAATTTTTACCTTTCTTGGAATCTGTCTCTTCCATCTGTGTCTTCCATTCTGTGTGAGTAAATATTCTCAAAGTAGCTATGATTGATATTCTGAATCTTCACTGTGTCTGTGGTAATTTTGCCCTTTTCATTCCTTATTGCTTGATGCTGAATTTTTTCTTTCCTGTTTTTCATAAGGTTAGCTATGGGCTTATCAATGATATTTAATTTCTCAAAGAATCGTCTGTTTTATTCTTTCATTCTTTGTATTGTTTCCTTCGTCTCGAATGGATTAATCTCTGTTGTAGTCACTATAATTTCCTCCCAATTTTGGGATTTGGGTTTGGTTTGCTCTTCCTTTTCTAAATGATTGAGGTACAACATTAGAGTATTTATTTGTTCACTTTCTGTTTTATTAATGTATGAGTTCAGAACTACAAATTTCTCTGTAAGAACTACTTTCATTGTATCCCACAAATACCAATATATTGTGGTCAAATTTTCATTAAATTGTAGATATTGTTTAATCTCTTGTTTAATTTCATCTATAACCCGTTGGTAGCTTAGTAGGGTGCTTTTTAATTTCCACGTGTTTATAGAGTTTTTTGTGATTCCTTTTATCATTTATTTCCAGTTTCAATACACTGTGGTCAGATAATATGCATGGAAAAATTTGTTTTCTTGTACTACGTACTAATATGTGGCCTACTTTAGAAAATTTTCCATAAGCACCTGTAAAAATGCATATTCAGAACTAGCTGGCTGGAACACTCTGAATATTTCCACTAAGTCCATTTTTCCAACTACGGTTTCAGTTCTGTTGTTTCTTTTCTAATTTTTTGTCTCCTTGACCTATCTTTTTTAGATAAAAGGATGTTAAGGCCTCCTATTAGGATTGTGTAATTAGATATTAGAGTTTTCATATCCACTGAAATTTGTCTTGTCAAGCTGGATGCTCCCATGTTGGATGCATACATATTTATGAGTGTTATCTCTTTCTTTTAAATATTTTACCCTAACCATGATGTAAGGGCCTTCCTTATGTCATTTGATGAATCTTGGTTTAAAGTTGAGACTACCTGACAGTAAGATTGCTATCCCTGCTTTTTATGTAAGTGCTGGGTCATCAAGTATTTTTCTCTAGCCTTTGACATTCAGCCTATGAATTTCTTTATGAGTTGTGTATTTCTTATACAAAATATTTTAATGAGATTGCTTTTTATACTAACATTTTTCAACAATATTATTGAAATAAAATGTAATTTTCATTTGCAATCTTGTAAGTGCTCAATTTCCATTTTCATTATTTTACATTGTAATGTTAATCAGCTTCCAGTTCTGTGATAGTAACGTCAAAGAGGAAAGGTGTATTTATTTTGTAAATTTAGAATTTTAGCCTATTGTGCAATGGTTCCATTGTTTGAGGGACTGAGCTGAGGCAAGTGACTATGGTAGGAGTCATGTGGCTGAGGGTGTTGTCCACTTTCTGTGGTTAGAAAGCAAAGATAGTGGAAGACCTGAGACTAGAGCTCCCATTTCTATTTTAATGTCCTGCCCATGATAAGCTAACTTTCTTCTCCTATTTGCCACCTTCTAAATATTTTATATTTCCTGATAATATGGAAAATAATTTTTTTGGTACTGAAATTCAAACTCATCACCTTGCACTTGCCAGACAAAAACTGTTCCATTAAGCTATATTCCTGCACTCACCTTTTCATAATTTGACAGTCTGGATACCAAGCCCTTAATACACAAACTTTTGGTGTTTTGATTTGGAACTGCAGAGCTATCATGTTATCAGAGGGAGAATTTTTGGAAGGTGTGTGTATCATGGAAGTACATTACTTGTTTGACTCATCAACTAGGGATGTTAGTATCTCTGTGTATTGTTGAAAAGTGGACCATTACTGAAAGTGGTGTGTCTCTGAAGGCATGATCTGGCAGAGAATATCCTCTATGTATCTTCCAATTTATGTCTCCTTTCTAGACTCCATAATGTAATGTGATTTTCCAGTCTACATCTCCAAATGTATTTCTGTATATATGGTTTGCACTGTAATGTAGTCACCATGAAATAAAATATCAGTCAAAATAAATCCCTCATTCTACAGATTTTGGATAATGAGAATAATGCCTCAGATATATGGAAGTCATCAAAACTATTTTGGTACGAGATCATTGAGGTGGCTTATGATTATTGTGGCTTCCTGATGGTGTGTCTCCTTAGCCTTTGGAACTGCATTGAAATAAGTATTTAGAAAGATTTGGAGATGCTGAGTAGAGGAGCCCCAAACTTGTGTAAGTAGAGCTTGATGAGTGTTGCTGATCAGAGCTCAGATCAGTGTATCACTAAAATGTGTAGAGTAACATGAGTATTATCTTTTATATCTACGTTGGACATCAAAGTCTCAAGTGCTTGGCAAGTAACTAGATTATATTGTTGCAAAAGTTGACTGGTTGGAAGAGGCAGATCCCTGGGAATGTTATCTAGAATGTATACCTTGCTCGCTAGTACTTTCCTTTAGTTACTCTGTATCTATTTTCTATACAGTAGGAAGTTGTTCTTCTGTGATACTATTCTGCAATACCATTCTGGCTTAGACACATAAGTATGAAGTAAATCATGAGCAAAAACAAATCACTTCTCCCTTATCCTACAAGTATTTTGTCCCATCATTAAGAAAATTACTGATACAGACTTTGCCTCCAAAGTGAGGCTGACATGCATCAGAGGGTTCAGAAATCTTTGGAACATCCTTGAGACAGGATTTTGAAAAGTTTAAAGATATGGACAAGAGAACTAGTCTTAGAATTCTGCTTTTTTTCATAGGGTCTCACTATGTAGCTCAGACTCATAGTGACCCTCCTATTTTAAGCCTTCCAGCCACTGGGATTACAGTCATTTGCCCCCACGCCCAGGTTCCTTGGTCATCTCAGGGCACACCTGGGAGTGAGGCTGGGATGGAATACCAAAAACTGAACCCTAGTCCCTGTACCTGCCTAAGTAGGTGCTATAGTCCACTGAGCTATTTGACTGGTCCATGTCCCATATTTTATGACAGTCAGATTAACTCCTATCATGGTATGTTTAGCCAGAAAGCTTGTAGACATTTTGCTCCTGTTCTGAGACTGTACATGACTGACATTAAATATAGTAGATTATTTAATTAACAGAAGAAATTTCAAAATAGTTTTATCTTCAGGCAGTGAGATGTGTTCTCCTGGCAAATTTCAGCCAGCTATCCCTTGATAATCTAAAGCAAATTATATAGCTAAATTATTTAAATAATTTCAAGCTTCATCAGAATGGAAACTCCAGTACTTTTGAATACAGAAATATAGAACTGATTACTTAAAGTATTAGAATAAAAATGAACCAATCACTTTGAAGCTGCATAATATGAATTATCCCTTCATGATGTGGTGAGAATTTGGAAGTTCCAAATTTTTGGAGACTATAGCATTAAAAGATGTGTGAGACATTTTCACTTAAAAAGAACACACAGCAGCACTATGTTCCACAATGGCACTGAACTAGGGAATGGCAATTGATTCTCCACAGTTTATTTCAACATGAACAACATACAGGAACTCAGGTCTCTGTAAACCAACAAGATGCCAAACTTAACAGCTATTGTTCCAATTGACAATAGATTTTGGCATCATCTACATGGTGCTCATTTTTTGTTCATGAAGAATTCAAAAGCTTTGAGGCCAAGAAGTTTTCCACATAAATTTCAGAAGAACAAGAAATCCAGGTAGTGTGCACCTAAAAGAATACTTTTTGAAACTGTGACTTTGAGAAAAAAGTGTCATGGAACCTTCAGAGATAAATGAGGAATGTATGATGTCTGAGGAAATCTTCAATGAGTAAAGTCAGGACAAGAGAGAAACCCTAAGTTCAGCAGACTCTGTCAGTTTCATAAGAATGTGGCCACCTGAACCCTTTGAAATTTGTATTTCACGTCAGCTTTCCCCAGGTGTTGGACATAGAACCACAAGATGTGTTCTTTGCCCCAGTGGATTTTGCTTTGACTACTTTCTCTTTTTATTTCTATTTTTGTAATGGAAATGTCTTACTTACATTTATTTTTGCTGTGACAACATTAAAAGAGAAATTTTCTTATAGCTCATAGTGTACAGACATTTCAGTTCATAGTTAGTTGGCTCCAAACTATTTCAGATGGAAGAGAGGATTTGCAGAAGAAAAGTATTTTGTGGTGGGTAGAGGACAGCAAAAGAGAAGGCAACAAGCAGAATTGAACAAAACATTACAAAAGTTCTCCTTCACTCCATTTTAGTCTGTGAATGTTATGTGTCTGTAGCCCTTAAGGAGGCTAGCATTCACACCCAGGATGGCCCTTCCCATTATCCACACCCAAACTGTACCCAAAATTCAGTAGATCAACTTAGAAATCACATACATTTAATTCGACCATCACATCCTCTAGATTCACCTACCTCTGAAAAACCTCTGCCTATAATCATATAAAGCTTTGGAGGGTATTCAGGCACAAGCCATATGAGGAAATATTTACTGTGTAATGGTGTGTCAATAGTGTCAATTTTTAGCGCATGGAACAGGTCTCCAGAACTGTTACGGGTTATATCTAGTTGTCCTCCCAAAGGCTCATGCAATCACAGGGCGTGGCTTCTATAGAGTGAGACTTGATTCATGATCCCTGGGATTATTTTTTAGTACTGGTGGGATTATCGACCTGAGTATGGCTGAGACTATGGGTGTGGTCTAGAGCTGATATCCTAAGGCAGAGAACCTGAATGCAATATAAAGAAAGGCAGAGAGATAGACTGAGCTGTTACTCTCTGCTCCTTTGGTTGGTTGCCTGTCTCCATTTTGTTGCTGTTGCACCTCCATGAACTGCTGCTCTCTGCCCTGTGCCACTCAGCCTTGGATCCAGCTAACTATGGACTGAAACCTCCAGTAACTGTGAGCTAAATAAACCTTTCCTTCCTTCATTTTCAGTGTTGGGTGTTTGTCTCAGCAATAAGCAAAGAGTAACCAAGACAAGACCCTCCAGCATACAGGCCAGGCTTTTGAGATAGGCTGCTGGAACCTCCAGCAGACAGTCCTGGTGTGGGACCCTGTGGTAGAACAACCTGCAGAAAATGTAGGGGTGAGACCCAGCCAGCTAAACCAAGAGCAAAATATCTTGACAATGGAGCACAAAGGGTTCACTTGCCTGAGCCACAAAAGGAAGAAGCCAAGCAAAGCCACCAGTTGCAAGCCAGGCCCAGATGCAGGAGTGCAAACTTCATAGATGAAGCACACTTCTAAACCCAGGTCTATAAGAGCATTCTCTCTCTCTCTCTCTCTCTCTCTCTCTCTCTCTCTCTCTCTCTCTCTCTCTCTCTCTCATCCATTCTCTCTCTCCAGAGGTGTCAATAGGTAACTGGGGTGAACTAGTCTGCCTGGAAGTCTCTAGGTACATACAGGTGAGGCGAACAGACCGAATGTAGGGGAACTAATTTAAATATTAATTCCCAATATACTGTTTTCTTATCTATACAGTCATAATGTTTGCTCTTATGGTATAAAATATAGATCTATTATTTATAAAAGCTTTTCAATTACTAAATCTCATTACTCATTGTTAGAGTCGTTAATTGTAGTACTGTAAAAAGAAGACTATACCTGCCTTAGCCACGTGGTTTCTGTTGGGCAATAATATCAGCAGGTTTTGGGAACAAAAACAAAAACTGTACCAAAGCTCTGCACCAGAGGTCAGAGGTTGCTGCCAAACAAAAACCAATATCTCACGCTGAATTAATAAGAAGGGCAAATCCCTAGGACACACACAAGATATGAATCTTTGACACAAAAAAGACACGTAAATTAAAGACTGCATACAGGGAGACCATGAGTATAGCTATATATTTTTTTTTTTTTGGTGGGACTGGGGTTCAAACTCATGACCTTGCACTTGCCAGGCAGGCACCTGTGCCACGGAGCTATCTCCCCAGCCCCTAGTATAGCTATATTAATAAAAAAAACTTACACAAAAATAATATCATAGAATCCAAAATAAAGAGTTCTCTCTGAAATATAAAATGACACAGAGAAGGAAAAAAATGCATTCTCAGGCCCCAAGCCCATCCAAAAACAAAACAAAACAAAACAAAACAAAACAAAACAAAACAAAACAAAAAAAAAAAAAAAAAAACAGGAGATACCGGCATAGAAGAAATTGGAAGTCATAAACCTGAAATTTCTGAATTAATAGTGTCTGTAATAAAGAAACAATTGCAGAAAGGTATAGAGGCAATCGGATCAGAAGTAATCTGTTAAGAAAAAAAGAAGAAATGATAACAATAATGAAAGAATTATTAAATGCTTATAAAGACACTAATAAAATAGAGGAAGTTAAAAATGATGGAAACCTTTAACGAGTAATATAGAAAAGAAATAGAACACATTAAGCAGAATCCAAGAGATATTCAATAGATTAAAATCACAATTAAAAGTTGGCAAATCCACCTGAATGAAAGTGAAAATAGATTTTTCAACCGTGAAGATACTGTTGCAGCTAGTGAAAATGTAACGCAATGTCTATTAAAAACAGCAAGTATTTACTAGCACAACTGGCCTTAAGTTGTTGACTTGAGTCTTTTAAAGCTAAAAAGGTATATACCAATACACCTTTACGTTTCAAACCTTGTGGTACACTTTTCTGGTGGATGGTTAGGACTAAGTTAAAGAAAGATATGTATAATTAGAAAACGTAATTTTTCCCACATAATAAGGTCAATCAAATCCCCTCAGTATTTACCCTGGAACCATGTATAGCACCTTGTGGATCTTGTCAGTGTGTCAGTCATCTGGATGAGTCATGACCATTATGTGATCACTTTGCTGTTATACTTGACTACTATTATGCACTATTGGACTATACTGGGTTGTTTAGCTGCATTCAAGTGCCTACAATCTTTGGATTGACATCAAGTATGAAAAAAATCCTTTAAGGATTGCTCGAAATAAGCTTTCTAACAACAATGAAATGCCCCAATTTGATAATGCAAAACAAAAAAAGGGAAATATAGATAAAGGACCATTTTGTTGATATATATGTTAATATTATATATATATATATATATATATATATATAATTAATCAAGATAGATATATAGATATTTTCTCTTAGTTCAAGGAGAATGATTTGTACTAATATTATTTATGTATCATGTCTGCATATTGTCCTCTGAATAGCAATGTATTAACCATTGCAACTGTCATCCTAACATGTTTTGAGACTCTTTCACTGCTATTTTATATTTTTTCTCATTAAAATGAAAAAAAGCAAAGATCCCAGTAATATAATTCAACAGCGGCAAGATGATGCAAAGATGAACAATGTAATACTAATAGGAATCAATGACAAAGAGTTAATACAAATGATATAAAAGAATATGGGCGGAAGGCATGGTGGAAAACTTCCCAAATATGGAGAAACAAGCAGACATTCAGATAACTAAGGAATGTAGAAACCCAAATAGAATCGACCAATAAAAATCATACCCAGTCATATAATAATCAAGACCCCAGAAATTGATCACAAGGACAGCATATTAAAAGCCAACAGACAAAAAA
>PVJA010032322.1:0-10317 GCA_004027025.1 Myocastor coypus | reverse complement strand
TACATAGACTGATATACCCTGCAAAAATCTCTTTCAATTTTAACAGAGAAGTGTAACCCTTCCATGACAAAGTACAACTAAAGAAACTCATGCCAACAAAGCCAACCTTACTCATAACACTGAAAGATATTCTAGAGAAGGATCAAAATGACCACAAGAACATGAGTCAGAATGGAAAGAACCCACCAAATAAGGCAATCAATTAAAAACAAGAGAAAAATAGGTAACCAACAGCAAGAAAAGAACGTTTCAAACATAAGTCAATACATCTCGGTTATAACCGTCAATATAAGTGGACTCAGTTCACCAATTAAAAGAAATGGACTGCCAAAAGAGATTAGGACACAAAATCCAACAATACACTGCATATAAGAAACATACTGAACTCACGAAGAAATTCACAGTCTGAAAAACATAGTATGCAAAACCATGTTAAATACCCAAGTATATCAGACAAAAACAAAGGTAGCAATCCAGTTCACAGACAATCTGACTTTCAAACCAAGAATGATCAAATGAAATAATGAACATCACTACATACTGGTAAAAAGAAGAATACAAGAGGAAGAGATAATAGTCATAGATATGTATGAACCAAATATGGAAGCACTCGAATATAAAAGCCAAATCTTAATCTTAATGAACATGAAAAATGTAATATTCAGTATCTTAGTGGGAGACCTTAGGGCCCCCTTAGCCCAAAATATAGGTCAAGTGGACAAAATAATAGCAAACAGGTAGCAGAATTAAAGGAGACCTTTAAGTAAATGAACTTGGTGGATATATACAGACTGTTCCACCAAACAACGTCTGAATATGCATTCTTTCAGCTGCACATAAGAAGTTCTGTAAAATAGACTACATGCTAATCCATAGGTCATGCTTGAGTATACGCAAGAAAACAGAAATTTTCCCATGTATATTATCTAACCATGTGAAATTAAACTGTAAATTAACAACAAAAGAAACCACAAGAGCAAGATATAAACATGGAAATTAAAGAAAACCATCCTCAGCACGAATTAATTACAGATATAATTAAACAACAAGTTAAACAATATCTACAATCTAGCAAAAATTCAATTACAACTTATCAGAATTTGTGGGATGCAATGAAATCAGTCATTAGGCCGCTGGCTCTCAACACTTCTAATGCTGTGACCCCGCAATACAGTTCCTCATGTTGCAGTGACCTCCAAACCAAAAAATAATTTTGGTGGCTACTTCAAATTACTAGTTCCAGTAAATAACATTTCACCATAGTATGACATACTATGGGTTTAAATATGTATTTTCCTATGGTTTTAGTTGACTCCTGTGTTTTGGTCGTTCGACCCCTGCTGGAGTCATGACCCACAGGTTGAGAACCGCTGTTTTAGGTGAAAATTTATAGCTGTGAACACATACATTAGGAAAAATAATGGAATCAAGTGAATACTATAATTCTGCACCTTAAGCATCTACAAAAAGAAAAGAAAACCAAGCACAAAGCCCAAAGAAATGAACAAACCAAAAAGATTAAAGTAGAAATTAATGTAATTGAGACAATGAAAATGATACAAAGAAAGAACAAAACAAAAAGCTGGTTCTTTGAAATATTAAATAAAATTGATACATCTCTATCTTACCTCATTAAAAAGAGGAAAGAAAATACTCAAATTCAAGCAATAAGGAATCAAAAGGGCTAAATTACTACAAACCAATGGAAACTCAGAAGCGTATCAATATCTACTTCGACAATCTTTTCACACACAAAGTCTAAGACACAGAAGTAGAGATATTCCGAGATTGGTACAAATTACCAAAATTGAATCAAGAAGATATAAGTACTCTCAATAACCCAATATCAGCCAATAAAATTGAAACTGTAGTAAAAATGCAACATACACAATTCTATAAATGTCATACACTATATTAATAGAGCCAAATCCAAAATCTATATGATCATCTCAACTGATGCAGAAAAGGCTTTTGATAAAGTCTAACATTTATTCATGATCAAGGTCCTACAAAAGGGGCTGTGGTAATAGCTCCATGTCACAACTACCTGCCTGGCAAGTGCCAGGTCATGAGTTTGAAACCCAGTCCCACAAATATAAACAAACAAACAAATGAATAAATAAATAAACATCCTACAAAAGTTTGAGAAGGTGGAGTCTACCTCAGTCTGACTAAATTCATCTATGACAGTTCAACAGCCAACATAATTCGAATTGTGGAAAAATTGCAATCTTTTACTCTCAAATCATGAACAAGACAAACATATGCTCTATCATGACTTCAATCAATATATTTCTTTAAATAGTTCTGATATCATTAGCTAAAGCCATTAGACAACAGAAAGAAACAAAAGGAATACAAATAGTTAAAGAAGATGTTAAACTAACAGTATTTGCAGATGAGATGATACTCCACTTGGAAGACCCAAAAATTTCCACCAAGAAGCTCATAGAATTAATAAACAAATTCAGTAGCAGAGAAAGTTACAAAGTCAGTACTCTAAAGTCAATGGCATTCCTCTATTCAGATAACAAGCACACTGAGAGAGAAATTGGAGAAACAATCTATTTTATAGTAGCACCACAAAAATGAAATATGTAAGAATTAATCTAACTAAAGAAATAAAAGATATATTCAATGAAAATTATAGTACTCTGAAAAAAAGAGATGAGGGAGGATTTTAGAAACTTGAAAGTTAGGAGCTGGGGGGGTAGCTCAGTAGAATGTGTGCTTGCCTGGCAAGCAGAATTAAAATAAGTACCCCCAAATAAATAAATAGAAAGAAAGAAAGAAAGAAAGAAAGAAAGAAAGAAAGAAAGAAAGAAAGAAAAGAAGAGAAAAGGAAAAAAAAAGCAAAATTGAAAGATAATTCCTTGCTCCTGGATAGAAAGAACCAACGTTGTGGAGATAACCATACCCCCAAAATTGTTACGTAGATTTAACATAATTCATATCAAAATACCACTAACACAACCTCATAGACCTACAGAAATTATTCAAAAGTTAAGTGTAACCAGAAAAGACCTGGGCAACAAATGGAAGGCATGAGACATTACAAGCCATGGCTTGAAATTATACTACAAAGCTACTTAGATAAAATCACCATGGTACAGTCAAAATATATAGAGTCAAGGATCGACAGAATAGGCTAGAAGATGCAGATACAACTACAAATACCTACATCATCTTATCTTTGATAAAGGGCCAAACATGTTCATTGGCAGATAGATAGCATCTTGAACAAATTGTGCTGGAAAAGATGGCTCTTCCCTTGCCCCAAACCAAAAGTAGTCCTGGGTCTTTCACCATGGATTAAAAATTTAAATGAATTAAGTATCTATACATTAAAATGGAAAGACTACATCTACTGGAAGAGGAAGTAAGTGGAAATCTTAAACATAAAGGGGAAGGCAAATATTTCACTAACAAAAATCAAACGACAAGGGGGAAAATTTAAAGAATCAAAAACTGGGACCTCCTCTTTATAAGAAGTCTGTGCAGGTCAAAATAAATTGCTAACACAGTGAAAAGACAACCACAAATTTGTAAAAAACCTTAATCAGTAGTTAATGAGACAATGAAGATCTTTCATCTACAATATATAAAGAACAAAAAATAAGTATGACTACACATTTAAAGACACAATATAAAAATGGAATCTGAGATGAATACACTCTTCTTAGCCTTTTAAATGTGAACCACTGCTAATATCATAGGAGCTATGTTTCTTTCATTTCTACTCTTCAAAATAAAAGAAAATTTTAATAAAAATAAACTAATACCTTTAAAATATATTGTTGAATTTGTTTTTATTTTTATAGGAACTCAGACTTAGGAGTGTTCTTAAAATCTAAAACATTACTCTGAACATGAAACTTTCAGTGAAAGAGAAAACTTAGGATCAATTTCTCACATTCACATTTAAACTGTTAGGAGATGCACAACTGTTAGAAATGGACAAAATGCAATGTCCATAAAGGGATACAGAGAGTTGTTAGTGTATATAATTTTGCCTCAGTGTCAAGATTATAAGTAAGAAATTCAATTCCCTATACTCTTTTCTCAGGGTAAGTCACCCAATCTCTTCCATACAATGACTTTATTTAGTCCCTGAGTATAATTACTTCAGATCATTCCATAAATGGATTCATATGGGTACATATGAGGCAGAAGATAAATATTATGATTTATATCAAGATGTTTCTCAAAGACAGATAGGAATGGCTTTTGCAGGTGATTGCATCATGTTTGCCTTATACTTCTGAGTAGATTGGTTCACCAATGAGTTGATAGATAATGAATTTGGAAGTGAGAGCTACTTGGAGGACCTGGGTCTTTGGAGTCATAGGTAGGAAGGTGCATCTCCTTTCTCCTTTTGATCTGCTTCTCTGCATTTTCTGCTGCTATTACATGATTTTCCTCTTTGTTTGCAGCAAGCTGGGACTATGATGTGTAAGAGTTTCAAAGTTTGAGCCAAAACAACCTTTTCTCCTTATAGTTGTTATTATTTGTAGTTAGTTAAATAATTTTGCATCACTGACAAGTGTATATTGTGGCTTGATGATGCCACTGCGAATGCCTGCCCTGGCACCTGTCGATCCCTGACCCATCTCACAGACTGGCCCACAAGGCTGTAGCTCCTGCCCGCCAGTCTTCCATGTCTTTCTTCTTTTTCTTTTTCTTCTTTTTCTCTGGGTGAAGTGCTGTGCTGGTGCTTGGCTCTTCCTCAGAAACTGGTTCTTCATTAATGTGCTTCTTTTTATCCTTCTTCTTTTTCTTCTTCACGGATATCTCCTCTTCTACCACTAGCACTTTTTCCTCTTCTTCCTCTGCCTCTTCCTCCTCATCTTTAATTTTAATCTTGGCTTCTTTTGCTTTCTTTTCAATTACTTCATCTTCTTTATCTACCTGCTCTATTTTGTGTTTTCTAGAACAGGTTGGAAGCATTGAGTCACCAGAGGGATCATAAGTCTTCACTTCACTTTTGTGCTCATATTTTTCTGCTTTTGCTAATGCCTTTCCTGTTCCACTTATTTTTATTATCCCTCTATCTTCCAAGGTTCTCAATCTGGCCTCTAATTTGGCTCTGTTCTCAACTCCCATCGCAGAACTGGAATCTTCCCCAAAAGAATCATAACGAATAGCCAAAATGGTTTTGGCTGCCAGCATTAGAGAAATCTTTCCTTTCTGTTTGGGACTTGACTGGCCTACAAGGGAAGTATGATAAATAAGACCATATTTAGGGGTGTCCTGCCTAGACTTCAGGGCTCTGAAGAGTGCGTTTTCTGCTCCGAGAATCTGAACTGTAGAAGCTGCATGCTTGAACAAATTCAAAAGAGAGCCTGCATGAGCAATCAGCCATGCTCCAACTAAGTCGCCAACCATAACTGTCACATTGGGTGCAATGGCCATCATTCGGTTTTGGAGATATTCATACAGCTGGGCTCTGTATTCTGAGATTTCAATCACTTGGGTGCACAGATGTAGAATATTTCAAATATCTTCCTCAGAAACATCTGTTCCCGTAGAAATCTCTGCAGCTGCTTTTACTTCGGCTTTAACTTCCTCTGGCAACAATTCAGAAAGTGAGGCAGAGGCTTAGTTCCTCTTATCATCAACTTTCTGTAAACACTTGCAGTATGTCAAATTATCAGAAATAATTTTTCCTAATTCTGGAAAATGCCAGCCGTACCACTCTCTACAATACATAATGTAGTTGTTCAATTCTTTATCTAAGTCATCTAACCAGGAAATTGCCTGAACAATCATTGTATCCACTTTATCAGCACTAAATTTCAATCTGTATCGAGACAGGCTGTGAGCCAATCCAAGACACAGGGCTGCCATTTCCCGCGGTTTTACCGGCGGGATCAATCCATCCATCTGTGATTGGATTCCCTTCATAAGCTCATTAACAACAATACTATGAATAAAACTAAGATTCAGCTTCTCCTTTATAACTCCTCCTAGCTTAGCATCAGCTACAGCTAGAGGTTCATGGGCTTCTTTTACTATTTTCTTCAGAACTTTCTTTAGCTGCTTATTGATTTTGCCTTCCATCATCAGAGCTGTGAATGCTGCTAATGCTTTTGCTGTATCCTGAAATTTCTCAAAATTTTTTAGCTTTACTATGTTATTTGCTTTCTCTGGAGTTTCAAATTCTTTCCACAAACTATTAGTCTCTTGTAGTTTCTTCTCATTTAGAACCTTAAAGATGGCATAGCCAATGGATGTCTCGAAAAGCACCAACATGGTGAGGCCTGGTCAGGCACTGCGCGGCCCGCCACAAGCTCCTATACCAGTACACAAAAGACACTTCTGCAGCCACCAAAGGACTGCTGAGGTCTTGGCTGATAGGACAAGTGAACATACATCCTGCAGAGAATCTGATCACGTAGCCTACGCATTCTCAGCCCAGGACACTTAAAATTTCTTTCATGAAACTATTTTTCTTAAGTCTGGGGTTATAGTTCCTTCAGATCATTTTTTTAAAATCTTTCCAGGTTTATTCAATCCTTAAGAGATATTGCTATAGTACAACTCTCAAATTTAGTGAGAAAGGTTTGAAGAAAATGGAAGAAGATTAATAACAGAAATAAATACAAATTTATGAACAACTTTTATACATCATCTATTTCACTTTAATTTTAGTTTACATTATTTTATTTCCACATATTTGAAGTCCATAAATTTTGCATTCATCTTAGAGTAGCTTCCCATAAATACACACATAAATATAGACAGATGATATAAATAGTGATTGATATGAATAGATAAATTTTATTCTCCTTACACAACGCACTTCCACAATTCCTAGGTATTGTTTCTGTATTTTTAATATTATTGTTATTATAAGGAACAGTGAGAGCCAGAGACTATCCCAGAAATCCAGGCTTTAAAAAAAGGAATCTGACATGGAATTTATTGCATCTGCATGCAGGCACACAGAGGGTGAAAAGGGCATTTGTAGTGTACAAAGAGAAGTGGGCCTTTCTACAGTCATGGAAAGAAGGCAAGGAATATTATGAGGGAAAATGTTAAGCATGTCAGTGGTCAGATTTCTCTGGCTGTCTTGCCCCTCAATGGACAGACTCTTTGAAAAATCTGGTGTAAATTTTTTGGTGTCTCTAGATGTCCAGTTTTCAGTAAGATTCCTTTTACTATCTCATCTCTTTTATGTTGTCCTGTGAGTATTGATGACAGCCTCAGTTCTAAGCTGAGTTCCACTGAGAATAATGCTTCCAAAGTCAAGGTGGATGCTTGTTGGAAGAGTCAGTGTGATGTAAACTTTAAAATTATTACATTTTTAGTTGACATTTGCCACTTATAATGACTGCTATCATTGTGGTGATTTGATAAATGTGCATGGCACATTGTTAATCTTTTTACATCTTCTTCATTGTGTCCCTCCCTCACCTTCACATATTATTAATGTGGGTTGAAAATATTCTTGGTTTTGTGCTTGAAATGCATCACACTGGACTCTCAAGAACTTCAGATTCTGTCTTCTGGAGTCTGATGTGAGGAACACCTTCAACTGTAAGTAAAATATATCATGAGGTTGTTTCTATTTTCATCTTACATGCTTGGTATTTTAAAAGTCTTACCTGTATGTTGAACTTTTTTATCATATTTATGATTTTTTTTAAACAAATCTGACCTTTTTCTGAGGTCTTTCTGCAGTAGTTTGTCTATAATTACAATTACATTTGCATTGATGTTTTAGTGTCATTCGACGCAATGGAGGAGAAACAGCAAATTGTTCCTTAGTATAGGTGTATAAATCTGTTTGTGAGTAACTTTTTCTTGCTTTTCACAGTTTTTAATAATTTTGGAGAACTTTGATGTTATTCACAAAGTTGCACTCTCTGTAAGAAATGTTGTTTCTTTACTTGTCAATTTTTCAATTTATTAATTCTTTACATATTTCACCTCTGTTATATCTGCTATGTTCTCATGGAGTTTACCCCTTAGAGACATTTGTCGTTGATATTTTGACCTGCTTTATCAATGTTTTATTTCTTCTATATAGTCATTGGTGATTTTTATGATGATTCTATAAACTAAGAGGTCATTTCCTCTTTGAACATGCCAAGTTATTTTATCTGATCTTTATTCAGTTTATAATGCTTCATTATCTGATGTTCACTTTCCTTTTTATAGTGTTTCCTTAATGTCTTGTTAGAGTTTTAGAGATCTTGGGGACCTATGTATTTATTTTTTCCTTGTTGAGTATTGAGATCAGATAGAATGAAGAGACAATGTGTTTAGTAAGAAAAAGTTTAGTTTCCGTCTCACTTTCTGTGTTATTTTTTATGATTTTATCCGCTTATAGGTATGTTTTATTCTTCCCACTATTTAAATTGGTGTGACCTCCATCACTGTGTTACAAGGAAGGAATTACTATTAGTTATAGCAATATTTATATATCATATCAATTTATTACATTAGCTAATCCTTTCATTTATACTTTCACTCATTACGTATAAACTTTACACACTGTAGTATTTTGTTATTAGCAGATCAGTTGAAACGTAGAAGGAAAAGAGAAGAGAAAAGTTTAGGGGATTGTTGAATGTGGAATATACATAAGCACAAGGAAAGGTAAAGAGGGAAAAGAATTAGGTAAAAGATAAATCCAGAGATACAATGAAATTGGAAATAAATGAGAAAAGAAACCATAGGAACTGCAAGATTACATGGATATTAAAAAACATTCTTCTCAGCAACCAACAGGTTAGAGATGAAATTAAGTAAGAAATTAAACAATGTCTACAATTTAATTAAAATTCAAACACAACTTACTGGAATTAATAAGATGCAATGAAAGCAGTTCTTAGAGGGAAATTTATAGCTCTGAACTCACATACTAAGAAAATAGAATTGGAAAAATAAATAGTCTTATGCAGTACTAAAACCTAATAGAAAACAAAGAGCAAACGAAATCCAAAGCCCAAAGGAGGGAGAAAATTATAAAGATTAGAACAGAAATTAATTCAATTGAGAAAAAACAATACAAAGAATTAATCAATCCCATAGCTGGAGTTTTGAAAGATTAAATAAAATTGATAAGTCCTAGCTAACTTCATCAAAAAGAGGAAAGAAAGGACTCAAATTCCAGCAATAAGGAATGAAAAGGGTGAAATTATTACAGACCCAGCAGAGATACAGAGGATCATAAATAGCTACTTTGAGACTCTCTACTCTCACAGAATTGAAGACACAGATGAAATGGACAGATTCCTAGAAAAGTACAAATTACCCAAACTGAATCAAGAAGATATGAGAGCTCTCAATAACCCAATAACAGCCAATGAAACATGAAATGTAATAAAAAGCCTACCGACAAAGAAAAGTCCAGGATCTGATGGACTCAGTACTGAATTCTACAAGAAATTTGTAGAAGACATAATACCAATACTCCTCAAAATTTTCAGTGACATTGAAAAGGAAGTAACCCTTCCAAAATCATTCCTAGATGCAAGTATCACACTGGTACCAAAAGCAGAGTGATATGCAACTAAAAAAGAAAACTACAGGCCAATTTCTCTGATGAACATAGATGCAAAAATCCTCAATAAAATCCTCGCCACTAGAATACAACAAATCATCAAGAAGGTTATACACCATGACCAGGTAGGAGATACGGCAGGGATATAAGGATGGTTCAATATATGCAAATCTTTAAATGTAATACACGATATCAATAGAGCAAAGACAAAAAAATCACATGACCACTTCAGTTGATGCTGAAAAGGTCTTTCACGAGTATAACACTGATTCATGTCAAAGTCCTACAGAAAATTGGAATACAGGGCCTCTACTTCAACTTGATAAAAGCCATCTATGGCAATCCAGCAGCTTGCATAATTCTAAATGAGGGAAAACTGAAGTCTGTTACTATCAAATCTGGCAGAAGACAAGGATGTGTGCTATCACCACTCCTGTTCAATATAGTTCTGAAATCATTAGCTACAACCATTAGACCAGAAAGAGAAATAAAAACAGGAATAAATAAAGAAGTAAAACTATCACTACTTGCAGATGACATGATAATCTACTTGGAAAACCCAAAGAACTCCAACAAGAATCTACTAGAATTAATACACATATTCAGTAGCACAGCAGTCTACAAAGTCAACACAGAAGTCAATAGTAGCATTCCTCTACACAGATAACAAACACACTGAGAGAGAATTTAGAGAAACAGTATCTTTTATGATAGCACCAAAGAAAAGGAAACACTTAGGAATTAACTGAGGAAGTAAAAGATCTTTTCAATGAATACTATAGTACTCTGAAAAAAGAGATCCTAGA
>PVJA010032321.1:0-24227 GCA_004027025.1 Myocastor coypus | reverse complement strand
AACAGGAAGTTAGTCGCGGGAACACAGAGGCGGGGCAGAGGGGCGCAGGGGCTTACCCAGGGCAGGTGCGCAGGCTCAGCTCCCAGCGGTGGGGTTTGGCCTGGGCTGGAACAGGAAGTTAGTCGCGGGAACACAGAGGCGGGGCAGAGGGGCGCAGGGGCTTACCCGCAGCGGGTGCGCAGGCTCAGCTCCCAGCGGTGGGGTTTGGGCTGGGCTGGAACAGGAAGTTCCATTGTTAATTTCTTGTTACTGCCCTGTTTTGAGCTCTGTGCCATTGTTTTTACTTCTATATTATCTTTCTTCAAAATGAAAAAAATCCATCAGGGAGAGAAAGGCAAAAGGATTTCTGCAACACACCACTGCCCCTCTATCGCCTCACTTAATCCTCATAATTACTGGAGGGAAGAGTTGAGGATTAGTATCCTGGGGTGGGCACCATCTTTATCTTGGCTGGCAGATGAGTCTTGTGAACAGAGCATTTAAGTCTCCTGTCCCAAACCCACAGAAGAGACAGAGTCACACCCAAACTGTTGGACTGCAGAGCTCTGTTCCCACCTCCAAACTGCACCACAGATTTCTTAGGACAGGATCCTGGGAACCACTGACCCCTCAAGTCACCCACTGATGGAGACTGAGAGGAGCAGCCTACTGATGCAGGTCCACGTACACATAAAAGGTACAGGAAAGACTGAGTAATGTACTTAACAATGTGGCATTAAAGCTCATGGGAAACAATGGCACAAACTATTCCTATTTTATTCTTTGTTCAATGACAAGTTTTAGTTTCTCTATTTTCTAGCCTAGGAAGCTAACATTAAATTACACCCAAATGAGCAGTTCTTTGCATGAGTGCAGACTTATAGTGTCAGAAAAAATTTTATTTAAGTAAGCATCCCTCAAAAGAAGACACCCATCCACTATTGTCAGTGACATACCCTGAGCACAGCATAACTGGGAACAAGTACGTAATTTCTGCGGATTAACTCAGTTCATTTATTTGTGTTATACAAAATTTTGATTTTTGGTAGGTGGGTGGGTGGGTGTTTGGGGTACTGGAGATTGAATCCAGCGTCTCTCACATGCCAGGCTAGTGATCCATCTCTATACTCATCCTCTGCCCTTTTTTTTTTATTTTGAAACAGGGCCTCCTAAGCTATATAGTGTATTCTCAAACTTGTTTTCCTCCTGCCTCTGCCTCCAAAGTAGTTGGAATTCCATGTACCACCATACCTACCCTTTCAAACTTGTTTTTTTTCTTTTAAAACGTTTGAAAGCACTGTTCCTAATTGAAATATGATTTGGGTAGTCAGAAACTAGTCTGTTCAATGTAAAGATCTTTGCTTCATCTAAATCAATGTGTGTTTTGTCAATATATGTCCAGGAAGGAATCTTTCTAAGTGTAAATGCTATAAATATGTTCAAATGAACTTTGTGATTGCTTTCTTTTAAACAGAGCAACGATGAGTTCTGAAACTAGCGGGAAAAAATTAAAGCCAACTTAAGACAGCACATTGTCAACCAGATCATGTACTCTGATCTGACTGTTCCACAATGTTAGTTTTGAAAAGCCTATAATAATTTCAAATAACATTGTTATTGGGCCTGTCAGAATAGAATCAGGGATGACTGTACTGCTTGTAGGGTACAATGAACCAGAAGGATTTATAAAACATAATTCTCCAGAGCACCATAATCCTGGAACAGTATTGTGTCTCTTGAGAACACTCTAGTATTTACAGTAATTTCAGATTTCTAAATATATAGAGGGCTGCTGAAATCTATATATACTGTATATGGAAATATATTTCTGTATATTTAGAAATTACATATGTGTAGAAATCCATCTATCTCTGTATTAATTGATCATAACTATATGGAAATTGAGAATTGAAGTAAATCTTTTGCCTTGTTAAAAATATCTAGGGAATTATCTCTGTTTATGTAAACACCAAATATATCTTAGCCAGATTACACATACCTGTAATGCAAGCATTTAGCAGGCTGGGACAGGAGGATCCCAAGTTTAAGGCCACCTGGCCAAGTTAGTGAAATTTTGTCTCAAAAAAAAAAATGAGTGTAAATGTTAAGCCCTGAGGTCTAATTCTCAATAAGATCACCAAAACAAGATTAAAAAAATATATCATCTTCCATTGATCAAACTATTAAATGTCTGAATATAAAAGTAATAAAAATTGTCTTTCATATACTCTAGTTTGTGCATATATTCTATATTTCTTACAAAAATGATATAGATGGCAGTTATCCTGTATAATGGGTTCCCATGAGATCTCATTTGCATGAAAGCTGACATTTGACAGTTTAGAGTGGAACTGAAGCTCCTCTTGTAAGAATCTAGATATTTTAAAACAAGAGTCAAGTCCTATGTTTCTGGACCTTTGGTGGCCAGGCCTGGCAGAAGCATGGGAAGAGGACGAATTCTCTCCACCAAGAGCCTGGTGCACATAGGCCTATTGGTGCTGGGAATTCCATCCAAGGTTTTCATAAAAGTCAATGGGAGTGGTGACTACAGACAAATCTATAAGACTGAATGTGTTAAAATGGGTCACAGGGTAGCTGTCAAAGTTATGAATGTAGGGCCAGCAAGATAGCTCAGAGGTCTGAGAAAGGACAGGAAGCAGTATTCAATCCCTGGCACCACATGCCTTGCTGGCCCTTGGGGCACACAGAGCTGGCGACAACTCCTGGCATGGTGGTGCACACTGCAATCCCAGCACTGGAGGCTTGGAAACAGTAGTATCACAATGAGTCTGAGCTACATAGTGAGACCCTGCACACACACACACACACACACACACACACACACACACACACACACACACAAAGGGTTAGGAAAAAATTCAAACGAGGTAAATGTACAGATGAGAAAGTAATTATCTTAAAGAAGTGAAGAAAAATAAAGCTTAGGGCAGGTTGTAGTCTGTTACTTAGGGACTCCAGAAAACTGGGATTTAAGAAGGCGAGTAACAGCTTATCCTGATTGATGTCTCCACCCTTACTTGAGATGTTGGTAATTATCTCCTCCCCTCCTTGGAATTCTTTTACTTAACAATTGTGTGAATCTAGCATTAAACAAATAGTGAAGGTCAACAAAGGTTATAGCTCTAAATAAAAAGGAGATGCTTCTGGAGTTCTGGGCTCACTTTGAGAGAGACAGATCTCAGTGAGACCTCCAAAGCTACATTCATTGGGTTTTCCTGTCATTTCTTTCAGCACCAGACCATAACATACAATAAGTGGCACCCAAAGAAGGGCACGGAACACTACCAGAAGTGAGTTAAGAGAGGCCTGACCACATAGGAAAAGTATGCCCAGGGTAGGCAAGACCAATGGCTCAGGGTAATGAGAAACTCTGCTTCAATAGAAAGGAATATGTCCATCTTATAGAGACATTACTGAAAGGAGGCGGGGTAAAGGTGAAGCCTAAGAATTTCGAATAATTATTTTTCCTTATAAAAAGGCATTGTTGGTTTCAGCCTAAGAGAAAAGCTGCTCTAGATTTAAAAGTTTGGAAGCAAGATATGATAATGTTGCCCAGAGCACAACAGCAAGGAAAATCTATTCCTTTAAGTGTATGGTCTTTGTGCAGCCTTATCTCCTTGGCTTTGGAGCCCCTGCAGTTTGACTGAGGAATCAAGTCTGCAGCTGATTCCTCAGACTCAGGAAGGCAGTCCTAGAAAGGTTTCAATTGATGAGGACACTGTGGAACATGAAGGCAGCACCATACCCCTTTAATTTGTCCTTGTTGGATGAAGAATCTAAATCAAAGAATTGGAAAGTAAAACAAACATTTCTGGCTCTTCAGCCTTTGCCCTATGCTTCTGAGGATTTTTCAGAAGCTCAGGGGAATGGGTTAGAGAAAGAGGAAAATAAAATCCAGGAGTTATCCCATCATGTGGAACATTTGACACAATCAATATCCAAATTGGTAGAGCGATTGGATGTTTCAAATCCACCTTCAATGCTTGCTCAAATTCAACCTCTGCCTCCTCCCCCAACTAATCCCTCAGCTCCTCCATATGAGCATCAGCAACTCATCTCAGCTGCTAGACCTAGAGTTTCAATGACTCAAGCATTATTACAAGGAAGGAACCAGGGAGACCCAGAGGCTTACAAAACTCTGCTGGGAGTTTGCCCTGTTGTGGTTCAACAGCACCCTCCAAATGGGCAACACCCAAATGGCTATGTACAGTGAGATTATCAACCTTTAGCTTTTCAGATTATCAAAGATTTGAAGCAAGCTGTTATGTCATATGGAATGCAATCTAGTTATGTTGTCGGCCTCTTACAAGGATTGGTAGATGAATTTAGGCTTATTCCTCGTGATTGGGAAGTATCGGGACATACTATTTTGGAACCAGGAAAATATCTTCAATTCCATACCTGATGGAAAGATGAAGCAGAAACTCAGGACAGAATAAACAGAGGTCAAAATCCGCCTATCACTATAACAGTGGATCAGCTTACTGGCTCAGACACATGGTTTGGTATAACAGCTCAACTTCAGTATGATGACATGGCTATTGTTCAGACACGTTTATATTGTCTCAGAGCATGGGAAAAAGGTCAAAAAACCTAGAGAAGCTCAAAAGTCTTTTACTAAAGTAATAAAGTCTCAAAATGAGCCCTTTGTTGATTTTATCTCTTGACTCAAGGAGGCAATTGATAAAATGGTCAGATAACTCGATCTTCAGCATATGTTGCTACAAACTTTGTCTTTTGAAAATGCTAACTCAAAATGCCAAAAAGGTTATACACCTATTAAAGGCTCAAGGTGTTCCATTGGAGGACTATCTTAAAGCTTGTATAGATATTGGTTCTTAACCTTATAAAGCTAATTTACGGGCCACCACTTTACAAACTTCATGTAAACAAA
Organism: Myocastor coypus; assembly: GCA_004027025.1. Classification (NCBI taxonomy): domain Eukaryota; kingdom Metazoa; phylum Chordata; class Mammalia; order Rodentia; family Myocastoridae; genus Myocastor; species Myocastor coypus. Next base: position 19,333 of record PVJA010032321.1, on the reverse strand, counting down.
ATCTTACAAAATGTTTTAATTGTGTCAAAGTGGGGCATATGCAAAAGGATTGTAAAACAAAAAAGAAAAAGGATAAAGATAAAACTAAATCACCAGGGCTATGTCCAAAATGTGAAAGGGGAAAACACTGGGCAAATGAATGTTGCCCTATGTCAGCAAGAAATGAACAGATAGATCGGTTACTTACAGGTAATGTTCAAGCTGCCATAGATTTCCATGCTTCCATTCATACTACTAAACCAGGATTATCTATAAATTTAATATCACACACAAACAAGCACAACATATCTTAAACTCTTGCTCACAATGTAGTGCTCTACAAGGCCATCACTTTCCTCAAGGAGTAAATCCAAGAGGAAATGCAGCCAATCAGCTGTGACAGGTGGATGTCACTCATGTTCCTTCTTTTGGAAAATTACATTATGTTGATATGTCCATGGACATTTTTAGGTTTTCAGTGGGCTACCTCTTTAACCAGTAAAAAGAGTCAATATGTCATACAACATTTTTAGAAGCATTTAATGTAATGGGGGTCCCACAAATTAAACTGGTACGGCTCCTACCTATTTTAGTAAAGTTTTTAAAAACTTTTAAACACTGGAACATTACTCATATACTACAGGTATTCTCTATAACCCCTAAGCTCAAGCAATTATAGAATGAGCTAATAGAAGTTTAAAGGAAATGCTTATTAAACAAAAAAGGGGAATAGTATGGGAATGCATATGAATACACCTAGGTTAATAGTACAAAAAGCTTTATTCACATCAATTTTTTTAAATTGGCTGCCAGATGGATGTTCTGCTGCAGACCGTCACTAGACAAAGAAAGTGAGCATTCCTTTACAACAGCCTGTTTTCATTCTAAATTATACTGATCAATGGGTTTCAGGAGTTATCCAGAGATGGGAAAGAGGTTTTTCTTGTGTTATTACAGATACTGGAGAAGTAGTTTGGGTACCAGCTCAACAAATAAAACCCAGAAAATGAGTAAGTGTGAACATTCTGATAAAAAACCTCCAACTGATGGGAAGACTAATAGTACATCATTCAGATGGCCTATTCCTAAAATCCAGCAAGACCCATTACCTACCTGGGGACAAATCAAAAAATTCACTTGATACTTTATAGGACAATAAGAAAATAATTTCCTAAAATTGGGACTGGGAGAAAACCAGGGAGAGAAAACAAAAGAGATTTTAAAAAAATAGCTGCCTTGTTGTGGCTCCAAAAAAACAAATCCTGAGTCTGATTTTCTTGTCTCCAAGAAGAGCTCAGCAACGATAAAGTTCATCTGTTATGGCTGTCAGAAACCAGGCCAAAAAAGGAGGGATTGTGTCAAAGAGACTCACAAGCCATACCCTGACTTCCAAAGCAGCTGCTAGAAGTGAGAGTGCACTCTGAGGTGAAAGCCCCAGAGCTCATGCTCAGCTTCCCAGATGGCCCAGTAGGACTGAAGGGCTTTGGGCCTGCCTGCTGCATTTGGCCAGACATTCTCTGTCATCTCCACAGAGGAGCCCTGAGAAATCATGACCAAAGGAAAACCCAGCCTATTGCTGGACATTGGCACAGGTCTCTTTGTTCTTGTCCAACCCTGACTTTCCTTGCAGTCATCATACCTCAAAAAGAAACAGACTTTAGAAGATTAACACAATTTACACTAAGACTAGTTTCACAAATGTAATATGTTACAAAAAATGTTTCTCTATGCAGATAAGTTTGAGTTCAACAATATACAAGTAAAACTAGCTTGTAGATGTCACTGTTCTCTCACAACATGTAACTACAGAATAAGCCATTACTATTGGTAAAAATCATTTTGGCCACATTCATTATTATTCCACTGATATTATTTGACCCATGTATGTTTAATCATTTCTTTGGCTTTATCTTCTCCAGATTTAAAGTGATTCAGCCTACCCAAGATAAAAATGTCTGGTATCTCTTGAGGGCCTTTAGGTAGAACCTCTGGAGATTATCTCTCACTGTTGGTTCCTAACTATGATCCCTTTCAGCCTGAAGTAGCCAGAGTGATCATCGCCCATAATTCCCTCACAGCAGTTCAGGTTACTTCTTCAGAAGGGGGAAATGTTGCAAGCGGATAGAAATATTATAGACCGTCAGACTGGATTAGGCCTTCAAAGGAGATAACACAGAAGGCAAGATATCTAGCAACTATGGGAGGGATAGATGCGCCTGCTGTGGACCAGACCTAAATATCAAAGATCAAACAAATGCTGACCTCCTTAAAGATTGATATCCAAGATCGATTATCATCCAAAGAGAGCCAAAAGAATATATCACTGGAATCATCCACTAGAGATCATTTTTTTCTTCCTATATCAATGATGGCTTTATTGTCATTTCTGGTAAATATTAAAGGTAATTTTAATTATTGGGTTTATATTCCAAATCCACCATTCCATAAAGGAGTTCACTGATCGAAAAAGTCTAGTAAATAATAACACTGAGGTAAGGAAGAAAAAGGGTGACTTTTTCTTCTCCAAGGAAAGGACTTCAAAGGTATAGCTGCTAATGGAATGTTTCCACTGCCAGGTCGACCATCCTGCCAGGATACCAATGTTGCTTATAGGGTACATTGGGAAATCTGTAAGAGAAGAGACATCCCAGGAGTTAGCTAAAATTTTCAATGGAAGCATCATAGATTGGAGCCTTATGGAGCTCTGTTGGAGCTCCATGGCTCTACCCAGACAGCAGAAGGGAAGAAATTGAGATGGAAACACCTTGTTATTTAAAGGGATCACAACTTGTTCTACTCAGCTTTAATTTTTCTAGAGATAACATCTATATTCTCAGGACAAGGACCAGAATTTGACTTCCAATACAACTATATCACCGATGGCAAGACTCACCTTCCATGATCTGTTCCAACGTTTGCCAGAGATGTTAAAGAAGAGAACAAAAGGGAAGCTTGAACTCAGGATAGCCTTCACATCCACAGCTGCTATAGCTAGAGTAGCATTAAGCTAAGGTGTACAAACTCTTTATTTTATGCAGCAATGGCAAGAGGACTCAAAACAATCATGGACTTACCAAGGATACATAGACTCAGAGTTGAATACTAAGATAAGTGATTCTGAACCAGCTATTGTTATGTTGGGAGGTCAAATTGTTAACCTACAATGTCACCTTTGTTTAAAATGTGACTAGAGTAATTTTCATCTTGTATAACTCCCATTTTATGGAACCAAACTCGATCTGTTGCAAAGCATCTCCAATGGCATTGAAAACCTTAATCCTTTACTTGTTATCTCATGGTTTAGTGGAAATGTAGTAGTGATTGGTGTATGTTGTTTCTGTACTATTTTGTATATCCTGCTTAGTTTGGCAATGAGGACAGATCCAGAAACAAGCTATGGATCAAAAGTCTACAGTCCTCTCCCTGATATCTCAAAAAATTGTTTTTCAGCATAAAAAGCAAAAACAGGGATATGAAGAGATAAGAAACCAGTATCTTAATAAACAAGGTTTAGGGTGGGTTGTAATCTGTTACTTAGGGATTCCAGAAAATGGATTTAAGAAGGTGAGTAACAGCTTATCCTGACTGATGTCTGCACCCTTACTTGAGATGTTAGTGATTATCTCCTCCCCTCCTTGGAATTCTTTTACTTAACAATTGTGTGAACCTAGCGTTAAATAAATAGTGAAGATAGATCAACAGTGGGTATAGTCCTAAATAAAAAGGAGATGCTTCTGGAACTCTGGGCTCACTTCGAGAGAGACAGATCTCAGTGAGTCCTCTGCAGCTACACTCCTCGGGCCTTCCCATCATTTCTTTCGGCACCGGACCATAACATACAGCAGTCAATGTGCTTAAATGTTGAAGAAATATTCTCACCATAGAATACCACAACATACTGTGATGCTTTCATTAAAAGGCACCCTCTGGGTCATGGTGGCCCACCTCAGCCTGTTGTGGAGTTGTATGCAGTAGTCAAAAGGTTTGCAGTGGGGCTGATCCATGATAGATCTCATGAACAGCACTGAAGGGAACTCTCAAAGAGGACTGAAACATGTACATCTGCAGAAATCCTAAGGGAATGGGATTTTCCTGTGATTTCTTGGGACAACAAAGGCCAGGAGGTACTGCTGATAAAGATCACAGAGGCGCACATTGGTGTGAATGCTCTGTTGGGCAGGACAGTTGGCTAGAGACATATGTTCATACCCAAACCCAGGCACTACCTAGAACTACAGAAGTGACCTTTAAACAGCTTTGTGGCACAATGGCCACTAAGATGGCAGAAGGTGCTGCTCCTTCCTGAGAGCACTGTTTCTTTTTTCCCAGAAACCCTCCTCCCAGGCAAAATATGGTCAGGAAGTTTTCTAGCTGTATAAAAGGATGCCTGGTAAAGAATTACAGTGGTCCTCCATAGAGCAGCTTTTCCACATCTTTTTCTAAAGGATCTACCAAGTGAAAGACAAGTTCAAATCCAGCTCAGGGGTAGTATTGACTGGACCAAGGTGGAGAGAGAAGAGAAAGATGCAAAGAGGCTACAAGTACAGCAGGAGTGAGGATGAAGAGGAGGGAGGGCCGAGCAGGCAGGAGAGCCAGCCTCCATCGTCACTGTGCCTGAGTGCCCAATCTGAAGTGCAGCAATGCAAGAGCACTTCAGAGCTCTGCCAAGACAGCAGCTGCCGCAGCAGCAATGGCTCTGGGAGCAGCAGTGCAGAAGCACATGGAGCAGCAGAGGAGCAACAAAGGAGAGCTTGCAACTAAGAGGAATGGGAGCAGCAAAAAAAAGAGAACAGAAAGAGGCCTCTGGAGAGAAGGAGCAAAGAAAAGAGGAGATGAGCTGAGAAAGGAAAGAGGGGAGAAGCAGTGGCACTTGGTAAAGGCTAGTCTAGGAACAGGCCCAACTGCAGGACCACAGGAGGCCTTGCTCACAGCCTCCCCGACAGTAGGAGCTGAGCAAGCTGGTCCATCAGCTCCTCAGGCCAGGCCCCACCATGAGCCTTCTGAGAGAGTCTGAGGGGGTTCCTGTGAGAACATCTTCTGTCTGTCCCTTGAGATTCACCGCTGCAGCAAAATAGCCGAGCGGGACAAAGTTCATCCTCAGTATCGAGCCCAGTTCCCATGTGTTATGGCGTGTGTCTAGTTGTCCCCGCAAAGCCTCATGCAGTCACGAGGCAGGCTCTTCTAGAGTTTGAGATTAATTCACGATCCACTGGGATTATAGGTCTCAGTACTGCTGAGATTATGGGTGTGAGTGCTGCACCCATACTGAAGCAGAGAGCCTGAATACAATATAAGAGAGACAGAGAGACAGATTCCCTCTCTCTGTTGCCATTGTTGCTGTTTGGCAGCCATGAACTGATGTGCTCGGCCCTGTGCCACTCTGCCTTGGAGCCAGCCAAGTATGGACTGAAACCTCCAGGAACTGTGAGTTAAATTAGCCTTTCCTTCCTTCATTTTGGCTGTCAGTTATTTGTCACAGCAATGAGAAAAGAGTAACTGAGACACCATGGTGCAGTGTGGAGAATCTGGTCCTCAAACCAGGTAGTGGCAGCTCCTCAGGATCCAGCAGCTCAGGTCACAGCCTGGATTCCTCTGAGTCTGAGAGCAGCTCCCAAGAGTGCTTCTGAGTGAGATCACTGACTAAGTCAGAGGGCTGTCCATCTCAGTGCCTCGAAAATGCAGGGGGGAAAAGCCAAAGATTAAAAAAAAGTATTTAGGCCTCTGAAGCCCACTGGGAAAGTGAATCTGACTGTGCTGGCCAAAAAGCCACCTCACAAAGTGATGGAGGGATTCAGATGACCAAGGAAGAAGCTGATGAAGTGAAGCAGGACCAGGCAAAAGAGTCCACTTTGGGACCAGAGGACACTAGAGTGATGTCATCTCTGAATCTAAGCAGAGATGTAACAGACTCTGTGAAAACTATGATCTCCACAACATTTTGGAAAGCAAACCAGCCATGGTGCCATCCAAGCAGAACACTCCGACCATGTGCCAGACTTAGTCTTCTTCCTCTTTGACCCTTTTATAGACCCCAGGCTACCTCAGATTTCTCCATCTGGCAGGTCAACAGTGACTGCTGTGGTGGAATTTTCCTGCGATGAAATGAAAGCAGAAGTTATAAGGCAGGTTCCTACCCAGACAGGCTTGGCGGTCACTGTGAATGTCACCAGCACTAGGCCACAGAGTGACACCGCTGTACTACATGTGTACAACAAGCTTAACTCTGAGATTCCATGTGTTGGGGACATGGAACACATGGGACAGGGACACATTTGCTCATGGGCACAGATACTTAGCTGATGATACTGGACAGAAGTGGCCAAGGGAAGATGTATCCTCGGATCAATAGCAGAAGCTTTCAGCATGTGGATGTGCTTGAGGGCTTGAATGTGTTGGTGACCATATCTGGTAAAAAGGCTAATTCATGTGTCTCTATGTATCCTGGTTAAGAATTAAAATACTATAAAAATGCAAAAAACTATGGAAACAAAGCTCTTGTAACTAAGGAGGGGAAGAGAGGTTAAAGAGAGGGTAGGGAAAGGGAAAAATGATCAAGATATATTACATACAGGTACAAATTCCCTATGATGAATGTGATCATTATATATACCTAGAATGTATTTTTTTTTGTATTTTTGAGACAGGGTCTCGCTATGCAGTTGAGGCTGGCCTTGAGCTCAGTTTTGTAGCTCAGGCTGGTCTCGAACTCGCACCGATCCTCCTGCCTCAGCCTCCCAAGTGCTGGGATTACAGGCGTGCGCCACCACGCCCGGCTATACCTAGAATGTATTAACAAACTTAATTAATTAAAAGTACTTCAAGGAAGTTGAGAAACAAGGTTGAGCAATTGTGGATGATTTGGAACAATGTAAGCACATGTTGTAAAATATGAAGGCATCGAGTTTCTAGTAATCGTTTTGAAGGATTCTGTGAAAGTCTATGTGTGGCTACCTAAGCTGTATCACAGATTCATGCCCTTTAAGTCCTTTGGAGAGCATGTGCACAAATCATGGCCACTAGATCTTTTGGTTGAGGAGGTTTGGTGGTTGAAAGTGATCTATGGGTCCTGAGCAGGATTCCACGCTGTGAATATGGACTCAGAGTCAGTCTGTGATATTGAAGCACCAACACACATCCAGGGTAGCCTCAAACCTCATGCAAGCATCCTCCTCCCCAGCACGGATGGCATGGAGCTTCTCATGTGCCATGAGGATGAAGGAGTTTATGTGAACACAAACAGAAGGACCTCAACCTACAGTGAGGAGAGATGCCAGTGTCTGCAGCACAAACTGATCAAGCCAGACAGGCTGCAACAGGAAGGCAGTGGAGATCCTGCCTGTGGAAGCCAATCACCTGGGTGGTAGGTATATGTACAAAAGAGTCTGAAGACTTAAATTCTGTGTGGATTCAATGAAAAAAGTTCTTTTTCTCTGTGTGGTCTGGTGGCAGCAGTCAGATCTTCTTCATGGTGGTGGGATGGACTTCTCTCTAGAGCTAGCAAAGCAGTGTAGTCAGGCAACTGCTGATTCCAGAATCTTCAAGAACTGGAGAACTTGGAATTCCTTGCAACTGGAGATTGAAGCTGTATGGTGCTACTAGGAGGCTGTAGGCCTCACACATAGATTCCCCTCCCTCCCTCCTACCTTTTTCCCTTCCCTTCCCTCCATCTTTCCTTTTTTTTTGAGGGTGTGTGTGGCTGTTTATCCTTGTTCTCTTTTCCTGAATCAAAAGTAAACCAAGGCTCTACTCCAGTTGGTGCTCTTCAGATTCTACCATCAGTGCTAGAAGTGTTTGTTGGGTTAGCATCAGGTCACAAAACCTTTCCTGCAGCTCCAGTATTCCTTTCTCTGTGTGACTTCCCCATGGGTGTCTGAAGGTGGCAGTGGTGAGCACCATGGGTTTTATGGGCATCTGCACAAGGAGGTGAAATGTGACAGTGTAAGGAGCAGTTGGCTGAAGCCCAGAGCAGATTTAGCATAGTGTCTTAGCTACTTTTTGCTCGTTGCTGGGACAAATACCCGACACTCAAAATGAAGGAAGGAAAGGTTTATTTAGCTCACAGTTTTTGGAGGTTTCAGTCCATATTCGGCTGGCCCAAGGCTGAGTGGAACAGAGCAGAGAACATCCAGTTCATGGCGGCGGAACAGCAACAAAATGGTGGCAGAGGTAGCCAACTAAACACGGCAGAAGAGCAACAGCAACAGCCCGAGTCTGTCTCTCTGTCTCTCTTTATATTACATTCAGGCTTTCCGCCTTAGCCCCCGCCTTAGGCTACACCCATAATCCCAGAAGTACTTCGACCCATAATCCCAGGGATCATGGATCAAGTCTCAAACTCTAGAAGTCTCCGCCCACGGGACAACTAGACATAAACCATAACGCATAGCAAGTTAACAGTGTGTTTGGTTTTTATTTTTTGTAGTGTTGCAATATGTAGACAAAGAAGAGAGCGTGAGTTTAAGAAGTTGATAACATTTATAAAATGTGAAAGACATAGTGACAGGGATGATATTTTTGTGGGTGGGGTTCAGGGGTGGGGTGAATTAAAGTTCTCATTTTGTTTCTTTGGATATTTTTTGCAGGGCTTGTCCTGCTGGCGAACTCAGTCATTTTTCTGTGTAGTAAATTTTGTAACTTAAGTGTAGGTGGAAGAGAGAGGGAAGAGAAGGGAAGAGAAACGAAAACAAGGATGAAGAAAACATGGATGTTTTGTATAATACCCAGAACTTTATCCTGCCACCGTGTTAGCACTGCTTCAGTTAAATGTTTAACTTTTGTTTAAGTCTAGAGATGCATCAAGGGTTTTACAACAGTCTATATTTGCAGAAGAAAAAAAGAATTCAGTGTATATGTTTTTATTTTTATTATGTTTTGGGTTTTGCCTACCTTATTGTTAATGCATTGAGAAGTGATTTGGTTTATGTTTTTGTGAGAAAACATTAATGTTTAACTTAATGCCAAAATGATTGAAGTTTGCCTATTACTGTGTCAGGAGTTTAATAGGCACAAGAGCTACTGTCCTCAGAGGTGGACAATAGCCAGGTGGCTGAGGCAGTTTGCTTTCTCCATTGTCATCAGTGCCCTAGTAGAAGGTGAAGGGAAGCTGTCCCCTACAACACACAAGATCTCATTTTGAAAGTAAAGATGTGTCCCTTTTCTAAAAATGCAATGTATTGAAACTATTCTAAGCATGCAGTTAATTGTGCTTATTCATGAAGATGAAATCTTCCTGTATGTGAGGTATAAAACTGAAGCCACAGCTTTTCTTTTTACTTGTTCATTCTTTTTTAAAAATTACTATTACTTTATAAATATTTGTGACATTAGAAATAACTATTTTGAGTAACAAAAAATAAAAATGTGTCATTCAAAATTATTATTTTTCTCTTACATCAGTATTCTATTACACCAGTGCTTAGCCTGTAAAATACCAGTTTGAGGATGACTACAAAAGTTTCAAAGAATTAGAAGTGTTTAAACCACACTCAGTGTCCCTAGACACACCCAGAAGACAGAAAGCATCAACATGTTGTGCTGAGGTCTTGGTTGCCATAATGGGAAGAGGCAGCAGGTGGTACCTGGGGGCAGGCCAGTTACCCTTTGCTGCACCAAAATTCCAGGTCAGAACAAGTTCCCGCTCAGCTTTGAGGTTCTGGAAAGGAAGCAACAACTATTCTAAAGTCTCAGGCAGAAGTTTACATGGGTTTCTATATTTCAGTTCAGGAATATCACTTGAGTCATTGGTATTTTCCAGTTACATAGGATTTTAGTTTAAGGATAAAGTCAGCACTTTCCAATGCCCTGTAACTGATCCATGGATCTAAATTCATAAGCCTGACTCCTGTCTACTGAGCGGGTGGCAGCAGTAGGCCACCTCTGTACACCAAAGATGTGTTTTTCAATGATTATTGAAAATTGTAGATTTCAAAGTGAATTTACACGTTAAATGACAAGCCTGAATTCTGCTAACTTCAGGACAGGTCTCATGAGCTTCTGTCCATTAACTACCGTGCCCTATCTTGATTCTCCTACGTCCACCTCTGCTGGCCATTGGGACCTATGTGCATTCAAACCATTTGTCACCCAGGGGAGATGCCTGAAGGTTATTGTGCTACTACATATGAAAAATAAGATGTTTTTCATTTCCTTAAATCTAAAGGTTTGTTTGTTGGGAAAATAATAATGTGTGTGAAATTCTAGGAACATAGCCTTTGACTAGTGAGTGCATTGTAACTCCAGTCCCACTCATATTTATGAAATTCCAATTGTGTGATCATCACTGTCTTAACCACTTAGAAGACATCAGTAAATAAAACAAGACAAAATTATTTCTGCCCTCAGAGGATGTATATTAGGGTGATAACCCAGGTGGCTGCTAACAACTCAGTTAAATTAGGAGCATTAAATTTAAACAAGTACATAAGCTGGCAGCTGTATTGTAACCCATCTCTAACACATTTGGTCATTTCCCCAGACAGTTTGGAAACCTACAAATCATAAAAATAAATTGACTATATTTGCAGTTTAAGTGTCAAATAATCTATACTAATGGTCACATCTGAAATGCAGTTTTGTACGCTGTAGATGTCAGTGCAGCCAACACCATCACGCCGAGAAGAAACTTGGCCCAGAAAGCAAAGAGGGTGAAGCCTATATTGCTGGTTAAAGGATGATCCTAAACTGGAGTCTCTCATCTCCTGGCCTCATTATACCTTCCAGTGCTATTTCCCTAGCTGTTGTGACATGTCACACCTATTTTCAGGCCCTTTAATAATGGGGCAAGAGAGTCAGTATTTGCGTAATGACAACAATCATAGCTGACATTTGTTGAATATATGTTACATACCAATGTGCATTCCAAATATTTCATGCATGCTAAGTCATTTAATCTTTACATCAACCCGTGAGCTATATATTAACATAATATTTTGCAGTTGAGGTAAACTATATCTCTGTTTCCTTTTATAAGCACAGTACAGGGTCTGGGGAGATAGCTCTGTAGAATAAGCGCTTGCCTGGCAAGCACGGGGTCTTGAGTTCAATCCCCAGTACCACACACACACACAAAAATAATAATAAAAATAAATACAGTACAGAATACTGTTGTGGTTCATGGCTATAGGAGATGGAAACTGACATCATACCAATGGTCCGAGCTATGAATACAGGTAATAGCCATTATTTATAGATAGTTTACATTCTAGTCACTTTGCTTCACATAAATTATTGCTAATTCTTCAAGATGGTTCTCTTTATTATATATATTTTCTATTATTTTACATTTTTTTAGAGAGGGTCTCACAAGGTAGCCCAGGCTGGCCTTAAACTCATAGCAATCCTCCTTTCTCAACCTCCCAAGTGCTAGGATCATAGATGTGCACCACCATGCCCAGCTTTTCGAAATTTTTGCTAGTATATGTTTACCATACCTAAAGATGACATTCGTTGTGGGGAGTTGATATATGTGCATAGCACATCTCAATTCTTTCTGATTTTTATTATTCTCAATGTTTAGATAAGGGGAACCTGAGGCTCAGAAAAGTGAAGTCATCTATTTGAGATCACACAGTAAGGAGCTGAAGTCACAGTAACCTGGCAGACATGTATGAGTAAAACTGAGACACATGTTCCTATATTGATGCTCTTTGTAAAGGTACTGTTTTAGCAAGCTCAGTTTTGTCTGAAGAAACAGCCAATCAATAAAAAGAGATAAAGTCCGAAGGGAAAGCAAATAGAGCAAAAAACCACTTTACTTCTAACCCATGTGGGCTCTCCCTAGGACAGCTGTGCTTTGTGTGGGAAAGAGCTACTGTGATAAAGTGTCGTGCTGAGTCACTCTTTGTGGGACCTTGACCTGGCTACTTGCCTGTTTACCTCTGCAGCTTTATTTGCTGAGTGAATGTAGTATGTACCATTACAAACCAGCTCTTCCAGACTTTGACAGAAATAGTGTTATGCTAAATGAGTCATGTGCAACCAGATTCATGTCCCATGCTGTCTAACTTCTTAACCATATTATATATTTTCAAATCCTGAATGTTAGATCTTTGAAATATCGGGAGCTTATTTGATGTTTGTGTCACATTAGCCTCATTCATTGGTGTTATCAAGGGATTAGAACACCCATGGCCACCAGAAGGGTTTATGCCCACAACCTGAGTTTATGACACAACCAAAGGATTATTTTGGAGAAATATTCACACTTCCTGAAGCTGAACTCTACCTAACTTGCAAAAATAGATCAGATTCAGGAGAACTAGAAATGCTTTATTGTATTCCAGCATAAATAATAGGGCATAAATCCTGAAAGGTTGTATTTTTTTCAAGTTCCACCATATGGGTGCTTCTTTGTAAGAGTGGGTAAGAGTATGATATTTATGAGTGTTAAGTTTTAAAATCTAGTTTACATAACTGCTAAACTCTAATGTATGCAAATAATACTATTTGATTTAAAATTTAGTTAATTAAAAGTGACTGCCTATGGCTGGATCATGTAGAAATACGTTAAACATCAATCAAAACAGGTTATGTTTAGATTTTCCAATGAAGTGTCAATGATTGTTTTAGTGACGTAGGTTCTCTGATGCAGCAATGAGGCCTGTGTTGCATGGGACAGAGAAGATACTATGATTCCCTTTACTACCCAATTAATGCCCCCCCACACCCAAATCTCTTTCTTGGGCTGTAAAGTCTGCTAAGTCCTTATTTAGTGTGCATAATCTCTGCCCTGTTTTTTTAAAAACCCTCCCAGCCTGGCCTGCTGTTGCCATATTGAAACCCATAAGCAGATCATGATAAAGTTCTTGAAGCCAGGACACCACCACCCCATGCCATCTGTAAGAAAGGAAGCCCTCAAAATATGGTGAGTAAGCCAATAGACAAAAATAAATGATTTACATATCAACTCTCCCACTGAGCTTTTTTCTTATTGTCAGTGCTGTACAACTTCCTTGTCAAGACAAACCACAGATGGTGACAACTTCCTGTTCGATGAAGAAATTTAAAGCTGTGACATCAACATAATAGAGCAGTCTCAGAAGTTTATTTGACATGTCTCTATAGGAAACTAGATCACTCAGTGGTAAGTCCTCAAAACAAAACTACAGAAAGAGCAATCAAATGTTCTTTCTAATGTCATATAAAGTCAAGGCTGATGGAATATACTGATGACCTTGGAGAGAGGAACTGAGGGCAACAACCAGAAAGTACCACCTTTTCCCCCAGCTGTATTTCTCTGCCTTGTATGAGGGTGAGTCCTGGCCTCAGAATAAATCTCCATAACTGGTTCTTAGCAAATTTGTACTTCTAAAAGTCTTATGCAGAAATAGAATGTTCTATGGTTGCTTAGAAATCTTTAAATACTAGTTTGATCTCTATGTATTTCTCTGACTTTTTTTTTTTTTTTTTTTTTTTTTTTTTTTTTTTTTTTTTTTTTTTTTTTTTGTGGAGCCAGGGATTGAACTCAGGTCCTTGTGTTTGCCAAGCAAGCGCTTATTCTACTGAGATATCTCCCCAGCCCCTATTTCTCTGACTTTTAACCTCACCTACCTTTTTATTTTTAAAAATAAGGTATTACTCTGTTGCCTATACTGGCCTTGACCTTACAGGCTTAATTGATCGTTTTGCCTCAGCCTCCTGAATAGCTAGGACTATAGGTACATCCTACTGTGCCTGGCTCTTCCTTGACTTTTAAAGAAGTAAATGTTAACTTCCTTTGAATCACTGGCCCCTTAGAGAATATAACAAAAGCTACAGACTGTGTCTCGCAATATGTGCCAGCCTAGATGAATGCATTTTCACAATCTCAAGAAGGTTATGGGCACTACTCTTCTGATTTGGCATCTTCCCAAAATGAATAAGCCAAATGCCCTCCTCTTTATGGGTTACAAGCTTCTAAGCTTTATATGGCCAATTTGGTCAGGGACTATGTGCACAGTCATTCCGCACCTAGTGTTGTGGCAACTCGGCTGCTTCATGGCCTGGAGTAAGTGGCTACATTTCTCTGACCACTGGTTTCTTGAAATTTAAACTGTGTTGCTTGGCACTTGAGGAATGGGGCTGCAAGAAGCAGCTGAGGAGAGAGCTGAGGCCCACGATGGGCCTGGCGCCCTGTGTGCTGTTCAGTGGGGGAAGTAATAGCTGTGGCCAAGTAATAGCTCTTCAAGTCTGCAGTAAAAAATGGCCTCCAATAAAACTACATCACAAAAAATGGGAGGCAAACAAAACAGAAAAAGTAAAAAGGTTGAGGAAGCAGAACTCAAAGAGTTTGTGGTAAAAAAAAGTACTGCACTGACATGTAGTGAATGGGAAGTGCTGACAATCCATAGGAACCTGAAGAAAATTGAGATTGTCCAGGGTTAACTGAAGCATTTCTTAATTTACCAAAAGCTGGTAAAGAAAAAGATGGTACAAAAAGAAAATATTTATCTAACAGTGAATCCAATGACAGCAAGTCAAAGAAAAAAAAAAGAGACACTGCTGACAAACCTAGAGGTTTTGCTAGTGGCCTTGATCCTGAATGAATAATTGGCGCCACAGAGAGTAGGGGAGCACTGATGTTTCCAGTGAAATGGAAAGATTCAGATGAGGCTGGCTTGGTGCTGGCAAAAGAGGCAAATATGAAATGTCCTCAATTGTAATTGCTTTTAATGAAGAGAGACTAACTTGGCATATGTATATTACATTATATATAATATATTATAAATATATATATATATTACATTATATATAATATAATATATTATAATGATTTTTATTTACTAGTGTGAAAAAATACATTCTAATGAAAATCAAGTTTAATATATTAGTTTTGAAAGTAGTATTATTTGGCAGAATTGTTGGGCTTTGTTTGCTTTGCATCTATAGCACTGATTACTTTGAACAAACAAATAAAGCTTTTGTAGTTGCTTCCTTTATCAAAAAAGAGCATTTGGTAGCCTGCTACTTTTCCTCTGCCACTCTAAATGTTGGAAGGAATTTTCCATAATCCAAATCAGAACTCATGTTTTAGCTCATATGCTTAAGGACCATTCTGAGATTTTTGTGTGTGCATAAATAAAGTTATTATATAAGTGATTTTTGTTTTGTTTTTAAACATTCACCAAAACAAAAACTATGGGTGATAACCTCATGCTTGAGAAGCCATCATTCTGAGAAACCTAAGAAATCACTTATAGTTAAATAGAAAGCTTTCCTGAAGCCATAGCCTTTGAAGTTACAAATAGCTGGTTTTGTTGTTAACTGGACAGTTTAGATATTTTCAAAGTAGCCATATCAGAGTCTGCACCTGTTTTTAGTCACAAAAACACATCTTCCAAAACTTCATCACCCCCACCCTAAAAAAGAGAAAAGTCCTGTCTAGCTGGGCATTGTGGCACACACCTACAATCCTAGCACTTGGGAGGCTGAAGCAGGAGGATCTTGGGAGTTCAAGACCAGCCAGAGCCACAAAGTGAGCGCAAGGCCAGCCTGAACTGCACAGGGAGACCCTGTCTTAAAAAGAGAAAAAAAAAAAAAAATCCTTATCTCTACCAACAACTTCCCCACCCGAATAAGGTAGCAAGTCCAAACTTGGTTTATTTGAATTCACTAAAGAAGTCTTAACAAGGGAACATTAAAAATTTCCCAAGACTCATTACTTCACAGCAAGTTGAAATCTGCATTCAAAAGTCAGGATTCATATATGTCTTAAGATTTGGTTCATGGAAACCTGCTGAGTGACTGGAGGTGTTCACAATTTAGAATGTAGAATAAGTGAGTGGACAAACTTGTAATCTAAACTATTGACCTGCATATTTTTTCTTGACCCCAACTTGTTCCTTACAGGTAGGCCCAGTCTTTTCAGTATTCAGTTTACTGTGTTCAGCAGAAGCCAGGAAAACAACTTTGCATGAGTCAGAATGTTATCCTAATGTATATAGTTTACTGCACTGTAAGTAATGGTGAGCAGTGGTCAATAGTTTTATGTTCCTTAAAAAAACTGTTTCTTACTTAATAGCTGGTATGAAAGCAGTCTGACTGCTTGCACAGAGATTCTTCCCTATGTCACAGTAGTGTCCTGGTAAAAACTTTTGCTGTGACCAAAGACACTTGAAAAAGGGCTAGAAAAATTATAATGTGAGGGGAAAAAACGAGAAATTAGAATTGAATTTTTCTTTTCTTTTTTTTTAAGTTTCTTTTTTTCTTGTTTCAGAACTTTTTTTAAATTTATTTTTATGGCCGGCTCAGCCTGCCCTGAGGGCAGGGCTGGCACAGCATGTGGTGCCGGGGATCGAACCGCAGTCCCTGCAGCCACCTAAGCTTTCCTAAGCAGGCGCTTTAGACCACTGAGCCATCCTGCCGGGTCCAGAATTGAACTTTTCTTATGGCACAGTTTTGAAAATGTGGCTGGGTGTGGTGGCAAACACCTGTAGTCCCAGAACTCAGGGAGGTTGAGGGAGGAAGATATCATGAGTTCAAAGCTATCCTGCACCACATAGCAAGACACTGTCTCAAAAAAAAAAAAAAAACAAGTACATGTACTTCCCATAGTTTGATTATTCTAATCCTCACAAAAGCAATACAACTATTAATGGAAATCCTAAAATCTCTCTCTCTCTTCTGGATAGCATTGTAAAATACCCACATAAACTCCTTGCTACAGGCACAAAAAACACTTTGTTTTTCTCAGTTGTGTATCTTCCAGACATTTTTCTGTAAGCCCTTAACAGTTCCCTGTGCTACACACTGCTATGCTGTAGCAACATGTTTTATAGTACACTTATTCTAATAGGATTAACTTCTAGATTGGATCTAAATGGAAAACAGCAGTCCCAGGCCACTGCACTCAACAGGTTTCATGATACCTCTTGTATTTCCTATGAGTATTAAGCTTTAACCACCGCAGGCTCAGTGCCAGCCTGCAGAATGCTAGGAATGACCTCAGAAGAGCTATTCAGACCCTCTCCTTGGGCAGAGGCAGACAGAAGCTCTCTGACCTCCCCTACTGGCGCCCTTCTCCACCCCTCCCATCGTGGTCTTCCTTCTGCTTGCTGAAGCACTGTGCTAAACTAGGTGTTGCTTTGCATTCTGGCAGGGCGCTGCTAGGGGGCTAATAAACAAAAGTCTCTACTGGAAGCTACATATTTGTAAACTTTAGTAATTCTTATATTGCTTTAGATTACAGGGCAAGGAAAAATGATGGTTTAAATACAGGTGATAAGTGTCACCATTCTTTTTTTTTTTTTTTTTTTTTTTTTTTTTTGCGGGACCGGGGTTCAAACTCACGACCTTGCACTTGCCCAGCAGGCACTTGTGCCTCGGAGCTATCTCCCCAGCTCCCAGTGTCACCATTCTTAACAAGACTGTCTGGTGAAAGAGTGATGACAGGTGCCTCATTTCTCTGCACACCAGCAGTCTGCCCTGTGAGTGCATCCTGTGTGACCATTCCTGGTGAATCCTTCTTTCTCTTTTACTGATGTGCCCCGAGTGTTCTTTTTCCACTGCAGGAATTGGCAAACCTACAGACTTGTTTTGGATGGGCAGGTTGAGCTCCTTGTTTCAGTCTCAGGAACTCTTCAATGAGGTCTAGGGACATTTATCTTAGCGACCATGAAGGGACCTAAAGAAGGACACAGAGATTGTAGCGATCACAACTTTGGTTTGTCTATTGAAAGATGACAGTTCTTCAAAAGATGGGACCTTCTATTCCTATGTCTACTTTAGATCAAGCAGGATGAGACTTTCAGTCCCTGAGTGGGCAGGATCAATGTCCCTCCTCAACAGGATGTAGTTACTGAAGATAGACCATCAGCTTTCTGCTATAAAAATAAGGGACTGAAACCAGGTACAGTGGCTCATGTCTATAATCCCAGCACTCTGGAGGCTGAGACAGGAAGATCTCTGCAAATTCAAGTCCAGTCTTAACTACACACAAGGAAGCCCTTTCTCAAAAACACAAAAAGAAAAAACATAATAAGGGATTAAAGTCTCAGAAGGGGGAAATGAGGAAGAGCACAGGGAATAGAACTGGGTGGACAAAAGACAAGTAAATACAAATTTTTTTAAATTGTACTTTGTAGAAAAACTGCAGCACCAGGACATAGCCCACTGGGGTTTTGTTTATTTTCTTTTATTCTTCCAAAATGGCAAACCTGGACAACTCCCCTTCACCTACAAATGGATCTGCACTTCTGCATTCCCTTTTCATTTGCAGGTGGTCCTGTTTCACCCATGAACAGACCACCATTTGGGAGCTTCCATATCAATCACCATGGCCTCACCATGGGGGGTGCCCTCTCCTACCCACTGGACAAGACTCTTACTAAATTCCTTAGATTGCCACCACCAAATGGAGGATTCCCAGGTTTCAACTGCGGTGTGCTCCATTTCTCAGAGGGCCCACACTCTGCTCTGGCATTTGTCCTAAGCCTTCCTTTGATTGAAACTACTTAGGTCTCTATTAAAAAAAAAAAAAAAAAGCTTGAATAGAACTTGGATATGAAAGGGCAGTCAAGCAAAATGAGGGCCTTAGAAATAAATTTCGATTTATTTACTTTGACTCGAGAAATGCACTGTCTTGCTGGAGTAGTGGTCAGTGCGCACAGCAGAATAATGACACCCTAAAGATATTCATGTCTTCAGAACCTTACAAGAGGAATTAAGGTTTCAGAAAGAATTAAAGTTGACTCAAAGGCAAGGAATCACTCCTCCATTATCCAGGTGTGCCAACATATAACAGGGTCCTTCTACACCGGAAGAAGGACCGAGTTTAATATCAAGGCAACACAACGTGAGAAAGACTCCTGGCCTTGAAGGTAGTGGCAGGGACCATGAGCCAAGGGATGCAGGTGTCTTCAAGAAGCTGATAAAAGCAGGGAAATAGGTTCTTCCCTCCAACTTGGAGAAGGAATGCGATCTGCCCAATACCTTGACCAAGGGAAACCTATTTCAGATTTTTGGCATAAACATTCCTAAAGCTCCTCTTGAACCAGAAGATATCTAGTATAGCAAAAGCAATCCTAGGCAACAGAGAAAAGGCAAGGGGCATCACAATCACTGCCTTGAAACTCTACTACATAGGTACTGGGATAAAATCAGCATGGTCAGCACTTGGGAGGCTGAGGCAGGAGGATCATTGTGAGTTCAAGACCAGCCTAGACTACTGTCTTAGTTACCTTTTGCTCGTTGCTGGAACAAATACCCAACACTCAAAATGCAGGAAGGAAAGGTTTATTTAGCTCACAGTTACTGGAGGTTTCAGTCCATGTTCGGCTGGCCCAAGGCTGAGAGGAGCAGAGCAGAGAGCATCCAGTTCATGGCGGCGGAACAGCAACAAAATGGTGGCAGAGGTAGCCAGCCAAACACGGTAGCAGAG
>PVJA010032320.1:0-24219 GCA_004027025.1 Myocastor coypus | reverse complement strand
AAAAAAAAAAAAAAAAAAAAAAAAAAAAAAAAAAAAAAAAAAAAAAAAAAATTAAAAAAAATTAAAAACAATAAAAATTCAAGTCAGTCAAAAGTCTAAAAATAAAGGCAAATAAGTTGAGAGAATACGTTTGCTGTCTCTGTAACAGATAATAAGCTAGGGGCCTGGTGGGATGGCTCAGTGGTCTAAAACACCTGCTTGGGAAAGCTTGGGTGGTTTCAGGGACCGTGGTTCAATTCCCGGCACCACATGCTGCGCCAGCCCTGCCCTCAGGGTGGGCTGAGCTGGC
This sequence comes from Myocastor coypus, assembly GCA_004027025.1. Classification (NCBI taxonomy): domain Eukaryota; kingdom Metazoa; phylum Chordata; class Mammalia; order Rodentia; family Myocastoridae; genus Myocastor; species Myocastor coypus. The sequence continues at coordinate 23,930 of PVJA010032320.1, read as the reverse complement.
CATAAAAATGAGTGAATAAACAAACAAAGGTTCTGAAACAAGAAAAAAATAAAATAAAATAAAATATTTTAAAAAAAGATAAAAACAGATAATAAGCTAAATCAGAATAGAGTTCATTAAATTTATAATGAAAATACGAGCAGGCCGGGCGTGGTGGCTCACGCCTGTAATCCCAGCACTCGGGAGGCTGAGGCAGGAGGATTGGTGCAAGTTCGAGACCAGCCTGGGCTATGAAAGTGAGCTCAAGGCCAGCCTGAACTGCATAGCGAGACCCTGTCTCAAAAAAAAAAAAAAAAGAAAAATAAGAGGAACATGAGCAGGCAATAACCAATAAATATGAAAAGACATCCATCTCACTGGTAATTGGGAAAATGAAAACAAAACAAGATATTTCTGGTCTTTTAAAATATTGACTATACTAATAATCTGTGTGGGCAACCTTCCCTGTGCAGGGAGATGCAAGCAGTTTCACATAGCACTTTGGCAACAACAAAATCTTAAATGTGCATATGCTTCCACTCAGTAATTTCATTTCTAGAAATCACTCAAATGTACTATGCAAACAAGTATGCCCAATTCCTTGCAGAGTTGTTTGTATGGGTGAAAAGCTGGGTGTGTGCTGAGTGCACATCAGTAAAAGGCCCTTAGGCTTTGTTGCCCGACCAGAGGAGGTCTTGCTCCTCCACACCAATATGCCAGTCTCTCCCTACTCCCTGTGTGCGACAACCAAAGCTATCTCCGCACATCATTGCACCAAGCCTATTCTATAATGATGCTGTAATGGAATCTTGAACAGGGGCTGGGATTAATGCTCTTAGAAACAGCAGAATTTAGTCAGAGGTAGGAAATATCAAATTCATCTTCCTGCCCGCCCAGTGCCAAGCCAAGTCAAGCCATTTATGGGCCTGCCACTATTTGTAAGTGTAGTTTTCAGCCACAAGATCATAATCCCTGTCTCTTAACTTATTTTGAGCAAGCCTGGCTTTCATCTACGGGGCTCTTCCAGAAAAGCCTCATAGCACTGGGTCCCAGAACCATGGCGTTGGCTTTCATCAGTTGCACACGTAGCCACCTGCCAGGCTTTCCCTGAAATGACACCCAAGGTCAGGAATGGGAGGGTGGAGTTGGGTGACTCCAGCATCCAGCCCCAGGGATCCCAGAATAAAGGTGCCTGGTGACATCTTTGGCCAGACACAAACACACCCAGTGCCTCAGATGGCCATGGCATGAAGACTCAGGACTACACAGGGACTGTCCCCAGCATAGGCTGCAAGTGATACGTGGCAGGGTCTCTGTGACCACCCCAGCTAGACAGAAGGCATCTTTAGAAAGCTGACTCTTCAGATATTTCCAGAAATTGGAAAATTTTAAACCTCAAAATTCCGTTTGTTCCTGGAGAAGTGCTCACCCAGCTGAGATCATAGGCAAGTGCATGACAGACACCCTGGCTGCAGGGTGACCGCTTGAGTACGGACCTCAGGGCACAGTTGCGGCTCTTGTGCTACTTGAACTTGCTTATCTTCTGTGAAACTGAAGCCCACACTACTTTCATAAAAGGGTGCTTCTTCTAGTAAGAATTTGGCCAGAGTAGAGTCAGGAGGGTTGCAGTTTCAGGGACAAAGGAAGTGACTGTAGTGACTCCACAGTGTCACAGCCAGTCGAGGAACCTTGCTTCGGTTGCAGATTCTTGCTGCTTTACCTATAGATTCCTGGGACTCTGCTAGATATTTCAACTTTGATGATAGTTGAATATAAAAGAACAAAAGTCCATGAAGAGGGCTGCAAGGCACCTTAAAAAACAAGCAAACTTTGGAAGTACAATGTCGTGTTTCTCCAGCAGAATCTCCCAGGCAGCCTAATGCAGCTGCCTCACTTGGCATCTCTCAACTCAGGCAGTCTGGTGGCTTAGCTTTTTTTTTTTTTTTTTGCACTGAAGATTGAACCTAGGGTCTTCACACTGATCTACATCCCTAAGCCTTTTATTTTTTGAGGCAGGATCTCACTAAGGTCCCAGGCAAGACATGAGCTTGCAGTCCTCCTGCCTGGGCCTCCCAGAGTGCTGAAATCACCAGCACCTGGCTTAGGTTTCCTTTCCTACTGGGAACAGGAGGTTCTGAGGGCTGAGCAGTTGAGAAGCAGACCCCTGTGGGCCTTTTCTTTCTTCAGTGTCTTGTTTTCTTCAGCTTTGTCCTTCCTTCCAGTTGTTGCTCCCTGACTATCGATCTAAATGACTCAGGGTCTCCAGAATTTAGATGTTACAGCTAGCCTCAGAATTTCTGAAAATGGGGCCGGCAAGATAGCTCAATGGTCTAAAGCACCTGCTAAGGCAATCTTCGGCAACTGCAGGGACCAGGGTTTGATCCCTGGCCCCATATACTGTGTCAGCCTCACCCCCAGGGCAGGCTGAGCCAGCCATAACATAAATGAACGAGTGAATAAATAAATAATTTTTTTTTCTTGTTTCAGAACCTTTGTTTGTTTATTCACTCATTTTCATGGCCGGCTCAGCCCGCCCCGAGTGCAGGGCTGGTGCAGCATGTGGTGCCGGGGATCAAACCGCGGTCCCTGAAGCCACCCAAGCTTCCCCAAGCATGTGCTTTAGACCACTGACCCATCCCGCTGGGCCCCAAAATAAATATTTTTTTAAAAAAAGGATTTCTGAAAACGTTGGTATCTGTGTGTGTGTGTGTGTGTGTGTGTACATGGGCACATACACTCTTAAGATCTTCACACTGATATAAATCAGTCCTTGGGTGAAAGGAAGCTTCTCAGAGCCTGCCTGAACACACACTGCATGCCAAGTTAAGTTTTCTAAAACAAGGCTTTCCTAAAGAATGACACATGGTGAGTGGCCTTTGAGCAAGTGGACAGAATTCAGAAGCCTGAGTTCACAAGTAGGAGTCCCAGAGAGGTTAGAGGGCTTTGACAGTAAAAACTTCTGCTGCACAGCACTCAACCCCGGATGCTCCAGGGGGCAGACCAGCCCAGACCCCTTTTGTGTGCAGAGGAAACTTGCACATCCCTGTGTCACTACAAAAGAAGAGCCAGCTGTTATTCATGAACAATTATAAAAATTGCTTTAATTTTTACATGAAATCCAGGGTACAGGGCCGGCAGGATGGCTCAGCGTTCTAAAGCACCTTCTTAGGAAAGCTTAGGGGGCTGCAGGGACCAAGGTTTGATCCCCAGCACCACATGCTGCGCCAGCCCCCCACCCTCGGGGCAGGCTGAGCCGGCCTTAAAAAAAAAAAAATTCAAGGTACAAAATTGTCTCTCTTGGGGGCCTGGCGGGATGGCTCAGTGGTCTAAAGCGCCTGCTTGGGAAAGCTTGGGTGGCTTCAGGGACCGCGGTTTGATCCCCGGCACCACATGCTGGGCCAGCCCTGCCCTCGGGGTGGGCTGAGTCGGCCATAAAAAAAAAAAATGAGTGAATAAACAAAGGTTCTGAAACAAGAAAAAAATGAATAAATAAAAAATTTTTAAAAATTGTCTCTCTTCTTAGACATTGTACTGCATAATCCCAAATTATGTGCTTTAAAACAGGCCTGAAAAAAAGATACTGCAGATTATGAGGGCATCATTAGAGGACTGGTAAGACCCACATAACTCCCCAAATACAGGAGGTGTGAAAATGCGGCTGGGGCGCTCCTGAGGGAGGCAGTCTCCCTTCACAGCCTTAGCTGAACTGCAGGAGTGAGTCATTGTATTGCCATGGCTGGCTGGCTGCAGAGGAACTGAAAACATGAGACCACTCCCTCTGCTTATTAGCAAAGGGGAGTATGCAAAGGTTGCAGGTTTTTATCTGTTAAACAGAGCACTTTTCATGCCCACTCCAAGCATGTGGCCAATTTCTTTTTTTCCTATTTTACCTATTACTGTACTGAGGACCATGATACAGTACTAAAAATAAGGGGCTGCAAAAAATAGAAGCATTTTCATCATTAACTATTTTGGAATTAGTTTCATTATTTGATTTGATTCTCATTGTTAACTGAGGCATGCTGTGAGAGGGACTAGGTAGGAGGCCTGAAATCACCTCTGCAATATGCAGAGAGAGAGAGATGCACAAAGAATTGTCTACATATCACAGATTGGGGCAGTATCTAGTGTTTTGGGGTCCAGTGCTTCTGTTTTGATGTATAATCATCACACTCTGAGTTGTTAAGGCTTCTTTCTTGAAGCTCAATCCCAACTGACACCATGTTACCCTCAGCCTAGCTCACACATACTGCTTGGGAGCTGTAGGCAGGGCACCACTGAGCTTTCCCATTGCTTTAAAGACTATACAGCAGCACCTCCCTTAGACCCATTTGCATTGCTTAAAGTCAGTTGAGGGGATAAAGAAACATCCTAGCCAGTTCTGTTTGTATTAGTACAGAGCTAGTACTATATATTAGTACTAAGGAAGACCCAAAAGCTCTTTGAAAGAGAGCCATCCAGGTGTTCCTCCACAGAGGAACATCGTCCCTGGAGTCAGACCTGAATCCAAATACATATCTACTGCTTACAAGTTGATTATCTTTGGGCTAATTATTGGTCTGTGTGCCTCTGACTCCCTTATGAAAACACAGATAATTTTGTCTACCAAGCAAGAGTTCTACAAGATCTCTGAGGTCATGTATACCACATATCAAATCACTAAAAGGGTAACTTACTGCCAGCTGACTGGTAGGTGTAATGAGTGAATTGCCTTCTGCAGATCTAAAGCAGATAAATATGGGCAACTTTGTATGGCTCAGCCCAATGTGTAATCCTAGGTATAGGATAACAGTGTTCTCTACTCTTTCCTCTATGGAAATCTAGCAAGTAAATGGGGCCGTTGTGCTTTGTTTTCCTATGCTCCTGCTCTTCTCTGCAGAGGCACCCTGCCTGCACAACAGAGCAAACTTGAGGAAAGATTCAGCTTTCACAACCAGCATGTATTTCAAAGCTCAGAGTGTGTTAAACAATACTCTTCCCACCTTCCAGCCAGTTTGTGTGGAAATAACCCAAATCGCAGTGGTGTGTCAATTCTGGCCTGCTAGGAGGACACTTACTTGGCTTTCTTTTGTTTGTTCACAGGTGCCTGTCTTGGAAAGACATTCTTCTGATATCTCTGTGCTTACATCTCAGGTCACTCTGCTGATTGCCTTCATTTGCGTGCGGAGCTCCCTGTGGACTGACTACAGTGCCTACAGCTACTTCGAAGTGGTCACCATTTGCGACTTGATAATGATCTTCATCTTTTACTTGGTGCACCTCTTCCGCTTCTACCATGTGCTCACCTGTATCAGCTGGCCCCTGTCGGTAAGGGATTGCCCTGCTCTTCCCAGGCAGAAGCCAGGGCATTGGCTGGACATAGGACCAACAGAGTCCTTCCCACCTACCATGCTCTTTCTGAGCCACTCCCTGCTACTCCAGCCCCACCTGATCTCTTGCTGGCTTCTAGCACGCCCCTGCCCACCCACTAGCCACAGGAAGCTGTGGCTCTTGCCTCAGTGCCTATTTTCTCAAATGATAAATAATGGGCTGTGTGTGCGAGTGGGAAGAGGAAATGGAAAAAAGAACTGGAATGGACAGTGCGCCATTACAGTGTGGAGGGTTGATGGACACTGTTGGGAGGCTCACAAGGACTGGCCAGGGCTGAGGAGACAGCAGAAGTTGCCAAGTTCTTACAGCTGTAATATTTTTCCCCATTGTATCATTTTCTTAAAAGTTTTACTGACATACAGTTCACATACCATGCAGTTACATGCATTTAAAATTTATAATTCCAAAGGCTGTAGTATATTTCTAGAGTTATCCACATACTGCCACAGTCACTTTAAGAACATTTGTAATATCTCAGACAGAAATTTCATCCTCTCTAGCTGTCACTTCCCTTTTTTTTTTTGGCCACCTCAGCCCACCCTGAGGGAGGGGCTGACACAGTAAGTGGTACTGGGGATGGAACTACAGGCCCCACTTCCCTAACTTTCATCTCCTCCAGTCCTAAGTAACCACTTTCTGCCTCTAAAATTGTCCCACTTTGGATGTCTCTTGGAAGTGGAGTTGTATATGTGACCTTTTGTGAGAATTGGATTCAACAGAATGTTTTTGTGGTTCATCTGTGTGTGGCACGTTTCACACACTTTGTGTGTGTGTGTATGTGTGCGCGCGTGCGCGCACGCACACACATGCATGTATATCTTTATGAGACGGGCTCGCTATGTAGCCCAGGCTGCCCTGGAACTCATAGTGATCCTCCTGCCTCAGCCTCCCAAGTGCTGGGATTACAAGCATGCACTAACACCACACCTGGCTTTTCATTCTTTTTATAAGCAGATAATAATCCTTTGTATGGTTATACCACATTTTGTTTTTCATTCATTGATGGACATTTGGGTTGTTTTCACCATGTGGCAGTTAAGAACAATGTTATAAACATTTATGTAGCAGTTTTGTATGTATATGTTTTCATTTTTCTTCAGTATTCTAAGAGTAGAATTGTTGGGTCATGTGGTAACTTTAATTGCTTGAGAAACTACCAGATTGGGGCCAAAGTGGCTCCACGTTCGATAGTGCTCCTAGCAGTGTGTAATGGTTGTGGTTTCTCCATTTCCTTGCTTACGCTTGTTATCCAAGTTTCTGACTCTCATTCTAGTGTTCAGTGGTGTCATTTGTGATGTTGACTTGCATTTCTTTGAAGGCTAACGGTGTCCGTGATCTTTTCATGTGCCTTTTAAACATTCGTGTAGTTTCTTTGAAGTAGCGTCTGTTCAGATCTTTGCCCATTTTCTAATTAGGTTGTCTTTTTATTACCAGATTGTTTTTTCTATATTCAAGTTAGAAGTCTGTTCTTTTTTTTTTTTTTTTGCGGGACCAGGGTTTAAACTCATGACCTTGCACTTGCCAGGCAGGCACTTGAGCCACAGAGCTATCTCTCCAGCCCCCTGTTCTCATATTTATGACTTCAAAATAGTTTCTTCTGTTTTTCTGATTTTTACTTACTAGGTGATACCCTTTAAAGAATAAGTTTGAAATTTTGATAAATCCAATTTATCTTACTTTTTCTTCTTTTTGTTCATGTTTTTGTATCACGCTGAAGAAACCATTACCAAATCCAAGATCAATAAGATTTACCTGTCTTTTCATCTAAGGATTTTAGTTTTCAATTTTACTTTAGGTTTTTGATCCACTTTGTGATATTTTTGTAGATGGCATGGGGTAAGGTAACGCCATCATTCTGTGTGTAGATAGACAGCGAGTTGTTCTGGCACCATCTACTGAACACATGCACTTTGCCTACTGAGTGATCCTGACACCATTATCCAAAACCACTTGTCTGTAAATACATGGATTTTATTTTATTTTATTTTATTTATTTTTTTTTTATTTTTATTTATTTATTTTTTATTTATTTTTATTTATTTATTTTTTTTTTTTGTCTTTTTGAGACAGGGTCTTGCTATGCAGTTCAGGCTGGCCTTGAGCTCACTTTGGTAGCCCAGGCTGGTCTCGAACTTGCATCGATCCTCCTGCCTCAGCCTCCCGAGTGCTGGGATTACAGGCGTGCGCCACCACACCCGGCTCCAATACATGGATTTATTCCTGACTCTTAGTTCTATTTTATTGATCTGTATGTCTACATTTTATGCCAAAACTACACAATCTTGATTAAGACACCTTTGTATTAAATTGTAAAATTATGAAATGTGAGCCTTCCCAATTTCTTTTCCAGGAGTATTTTGAGTCACTGCAATTCTTTGTGAATTTTAGAATAAGCTTTTGAATTTCTGCAAAGAGATCATCTGGGATTCTAATAGGAATTCCCTGAATGTATGGGCCTGGGGAGCACTGCCCTTCAAGCCACAGTACCTCATGACCTGTGAACATGAGAGCTTCTCCATTTATTTATTCTTTCATTTTTTTCAGGATATTTTGTAGTTTTCGGAGTGCTTTATTCTTTGTAGTGCTATTTCATGTGCAATTTTTACTTTTATCTTCAGATTGCTTATTGCAAGTGTATAGGAATATAGTTAATTTCTGTACATTGATTTGTATCCTGAATCATACTGAATTCCTCTACTTGCTAATAGATTTTTGGCAGACTTCTTACGATTTTCCATATAGAAGATCATGTGTGTCATCCAGAAATAGAGATAATTTTACTTCTTTCTGTCTAAACTGGGTGGCTTTCATTTTGTTGTCTTGCCTTACGTAAGACCAAAAAAAAAAAAAAAAATAATAATAATAATAATAATAATAACGTTGAAAAGCCAGAATAATGATCTTTTCCCTGATTTTAAAAGACAGAAGCCCTCCATCTGTTGTCATTAATAGGATGTTAGCTATGAGCTTTTATAAATACTCTTGATCAGACTGAGGAAGTTCCCTTCTAGTTCGACTTCATTGTGTGCTTGTATCATTAGATCTTGTCGTTGTTGTTTTTGATCCAGTCTAACAACCTCTGCCTCTTGATTATATTCTTTAATCATTCTCATTTAACATTATTACCTTCTGTGTTATTTTGAGAGTCTTTTGTGTTCATATATTCTAGGGCCCCTTTCACATTTCTGCCTTTTTGAAGTACAAGTTGAGCTTGGCATCCTTGATATTGATCAGAACAAGCAAACAAGAAAATGGAACCCAGAGGACAGGAACATAGAGGCCTGGCTGGGGGGCAGACGTGGGGAGCACAGGCTCAGGCCCACTTTGTCCCTGGGTACTATTGCAGCACTTTCCAGTTAGGATTTTCTCATCAGTTTTCTTTCCTCTTTATGGGTAAGAATCTTGAGGTATTTCTTATGGGCTTCCTTACAACACTCCTTCTGGGCACTAAGGAGAAACAGGTCTTTGATTTGGCATGGTTTAAGAAGGAACTGCAGCTTTGAAATGGAAAGGATAACCTGGGTGTGGTGGTGCACATCTGTAATGCCAGTGCTCTGGGAGGCTGAGGCAGGAGGACTATAGATTCCAGTCTAGCCTGAGCAACTTAATGACTAAGCAATAAGAGCTTCAAAATAGAAAGTGAAAATATAGCATGGTGAAAAGCCCTGGGTTCAATCCCCAGTACCAAAAAGAACAAAATGTTTTCCAACATACAGTAGTTGCTACTCAAATGGGCAGAATTTCATGGAGGAATAACTTCTAAATCCTTACTGCAGAAGACTGGCAGTGGAGGCATTCAGGATTCACTGTGAGTGCTAAGTCCTGCTTCTCTGACCTGCTGTTCAGAGGGAGCAGGAAGATGCAGTATAAACCTTCTTGTGCTGCCCAGTGCCTGAGGTCTAGTCTCTTCCAGGCCTGCAAAGATGTGATTTTAATCCCAAGGAATAAGTAGGGTAGCAGTGAACACCCACAGCCACAGTGAATCAGACCTGCCAATGAACTGACTGGCAGATAAGGCATGCCTCAAGAGAGAAAAGAGGGACTCACAAAAGGATACCCCAGGATTCCTTAGGAAAGCCAGCCGCCCCAGCACCCCACAGACACTGGGCAGACACACTTCTACCCTTACACTGGGCTCTGACCCTGAGACCTCGGGGTCCCCAGGAACCAGTGACTCTGCAGCCTCCACCTGGGGTGACTGATGGAGTAGAGTGATGCTGTGGTTAGCCACACGTTATTAGTTGAGAGCTTTCTCTGAAATGGAGAGAAGGGCCCACACTGCTTTCAGGGTTTTGCTCCTCAGGTTGTGTCCATACAGGAATTTCCTTTCCAATCTCCACTGTGGAAGGTTCGAGAAGATCACTTATAACAGCCTTAGCCACAGGTCACAGCGCTGTCTGCAAATTGACCTCAGGAGGGGAGCAGCCCTCGGTGGATGCTGCTGTTCACCCAGGGAGTTTCGTTTTTCCACATCCACACTCCCCTTCCTGTCATCCTGCATCTTTTCTTTAATGTGTGGCCTCTTCCTGGTTAGCTGTCTACTGGCTGCCTGTGAGCTGTGCCACTCCTCCTGCCACAGTGTGGCAAGGAAGAAGAGGAAGCGTCCTTCCTCCCTTCTCACTGTCCCTTCGGACGGCTGGTGGTTCCCTGAAGACCCAGAGTGGACCTCCCTACTCACCCCTGTGCTCCATTTTCACCCCAGGAACTTCTGCACTATTTGATCGGTACCCTGTTCCTTCTCATCGCCTCCATCGTGGCAGCCTCCAAAAGCTACAACCAGAGCGGACTGATGGCTGGAGCGGTGAGAATGTTCTTGAGGCTTCAGGAATGAATTCATATCTTGGATGCTAATTTTCTTCCTGATGGGGGCAGAAAAGGGGTGGGTTTCTGGGGCCTTCCATAGAATTGATTTTCACCCCAACCTAGCCAGAAACTGTCTCCAAAGAGCTGGACACTTGGGCCCATAGCAGCCAGTTCTAGGTGGACCACCAGGGCCTTTGGCAAACTCACACAGGCCACAGACCTCTCTTATAGCACCACTTAAAGCAGGGCCATTTGAGTTCTGATTCGCATAGCCACTGTGTACAGAAAGTGGTTATCTAGCTTAGCAGGTGAGGACAGCTCTCATGAAACAATTAGCAAGCATGACATTGTCAACCAGAATAGTGTTCTTCAGTGATACAATAATAAACTGTTCAGTTATGCAGGGCAGACAGTTGGCAACTGGCGTGTATATAATGTGCTAATTGTGCAGAACAGTGAGAGGCCCAGACAGGCTCCAATAGACTAATCATGTGGTGCAGACATTTGCTACAAAGGGAGCCAAGGAAAGGCACTCAGGGTAGAAGCAGGTGGAGGCTGGTGGAACTGGTGGAAGCAGTGCTTTAGGTAACCCAACACCCAGGCTTGGAAAGAAACCTTGTTGAAACCCAGCCAGTCACTTCAGCTGTGAACTAGTGGGACCATGGTGACCCAGAGACCTTTGGACCCAAGGATACCTGGACTGCTGTCTGCAGAGACAGGGCTTGAGTCGGGGCCCTGGGCTCACACAGGTGTAGGTGACCCTGGCTCATCATGTGGCTGTGGACACAACTAACCTCCCTTCTCCATTTGAGTAGCTCTGAAGTGATCAGAAGGGCAAGACTGGGAAGTCAGGAGTCCGCTCGCCTACAGGGTCAGTGTTCAGTGGGTTTTGCCTGCCTATGCTGAGCACAGGTAGGGAACGTGAGTGCAGGGCACCAGGTGTGGCTGCTCACCCTTGAGCATTTGGTGAGCGCTGCACAGGGCCCTCTGCTCTCCAGGGCCTTTGCTCCTCCTCTTGGGGATGTGCGCAGGCCAGGCTGGGCTAGCTTCCTCACGCTCAAGTACCTGGTGGGCCTGAGGGGAAAGAATGCTGCCTTTTAGGCTCATGTTATTTAAAGATGTACAAACATAAAACTAGCTGTACACGGGCCCGGTGGGATGGCTCAACGGTCTGGGGCGCCTGCTTGAGAGAGCTTGGGTGGCTTCAGGGACCGCGGTTCAATCCCCGGCACCGCATGCTGCGCCAGCCCTGCCCTCGTGGGGCGGGCTGAGCCGGCCATAAAAATGAGTGAATAAACAAACAAAGGTTCTGAAACAAGAGAAAAAAAAAAAAAAACTAGCTGTACAGGCCTCAAACTCTGGCTCTTACACAGAAAATCATTTCAAACAATGCCACCACACCAATAAACCCATTTGAACATTAAAGTCCAGTGGGATGGGTCTGCCTTAGTTGTGAATATAACCCAAGTCCAGGCACTGGGGTTGTCTAGAGTGGGAAAGGCTGAAGGTGGAGGTCCAGATCCCATGCCTGATGTAAGCAGAACATTGGGGACCAGAGGCTGGCAGCTGGGCCACTCTGTCCCAGAGGACGAGGCAGCCAGGACTCCCAGGCTCCCTTCCAGCCACAGAGTGTGGAGCAGGCACACAAATGCGGAGCAGACAGCACTGCCCAAGGTTGGCTCAGCAGCCCATGAACTTCTCTCTCTGCCCCTGCAGATCTTCGGCTTCATAGCTACCTTCCTCTGCTTGGCAAGTGTGTGGCTATCATACAAGATCTCCTGTGTGACCCAGTCAACAGGTCAGTTCCCATTATCGGTGTGCAGTGGACTCGAAGGGCCCCTGCTCAGGACAGGAGGGCCACTGTCCCTGGCTTCAGCAGTAGGGATACCCCTGGTGCGGAGACTGGGTGTCCCTATGGTGTTAGAGCACAGAGGCCTGCAAAAGCAAAGATGAAACTCCAGAGCCCTGGCCCTGGTCCCTAGCTCTGCAAGCCCAACAGTGTCCTGGCATTTCAGCCTCTGACAGGAAAATATTTTCTTGAAGTAACTTCTCTACTGACAGAAACAAAATCTAGAGCTTTTAAATACAAATGATAGGTTTGTAAAATGGAAACCAAGCACACCTGGGTATCTGTCCTCCCAGCATTTCCCCTTTGAAGATACATATTCACGTTGCATGTTTGCCGATTTGTCCCTGCCCTCTTCGCCTGCACCTGTCAGACATCTTCCCAGCATCCTCAAGCACCCTTCTCCCCCACTCCAGGACTCGGTGGTGCTTCACTGACTTTGTTATAGGACCACACTGAAGTTTATTTAACTTGCCTACTATTTGAGAGCATAAAACTTTTATTTAAAAAAAATAATTTATTAAACAGTGCTATCATGAACATCCTTGCAAATAAATCCTTGTATGTATCCCTAATTGGTTTTATCTTTTAGAATAAGTTTGTAGAAGTAGATTGCTAACAGCTGAGCCATCTGTTGTGATGAATCCACCTCTCTGAGATAGCACTTCCCTTCTTGGTGCTTTTTCTTCCTAAAATACATCAGCAGCCTGAAAGCCTGAGTGCTGCGCTGAGCTGCTCCAGGAGGGTGGCCACAGCAGAGCGCCACCTTCACTCCAGCCCTTCCAGACTGACATTCACAGTCTCTTCATAGTGGAAGGGACCAGGAGTACAGCCCGCGTGGCTAGCGCAGGGAGGAGGGATTTGGAGCTGACTGCTGAAGGCTAGGAGGTCTCTCTCTTGTTGAGATGATAGCAGTGTACTAAAATTACAGTGATGGCTGAAGCATTCTGGGAATTCACCAAAAGCTCGGTTTTGCACACTTTGGGCAGGTGAATTGAGGTGTAGGCATTCTATCCCAGTAAACCTGCTTAAGAAAAAAAAGCAAAGTGAATTTTTTTTAGGTGGAGAATGTCAGAAAAGACTAGGTGACATCTAAGACTAATGAAGATATGAGTACTTGTATAAATATTGTATTTAAAATTATAGAAGAATTGCCAGAAGAAGCACAAGGGAAGTTAAAGGGAGTTACCAACATCAGAGGAATGGGACTGGGGGGGGGGGCACGGGTAGCCATGGGAGTCCCATCTGTGCTACTTAACATCTTTTGATCTATTTTAGAAATGTGCTCAAGAAAAATAAAATGCCAAAGAACGTTGGTGCTGTATAGGGAAAGAATTGTGCAAAACAAAAGCCAGGGAGGAGCCAGTGGCCCTGGGTGGGCTCCCTGCTAGCAGGCTGGCCTGACTTCGCTGTTCCTTCCCCAGATGCAGCTGTCTGATGTGGCCACAGCTCGTGCCCCTGCAGGAGGACCCGCAGGACAGGAGGCCCAGCAGCCAGGACGACCAGTGGCCGTGCGCAGCTCTGGACCACGTTCCCATGCCCAAGTCCTGCTTGTGCCGATGGACCCCGGGAAAGCTCACACTTCCCCCTGCTTTGGCACATGCCCATTCCCTGAGCTCCCAAGCGGGGCAGAACCTCTTTCCCTAGGCTCACCCAGACAACTGGCCTCCTCTTCTGGGAAAGGAAAGCAGCCTTGCACCATTCTGCCTCTGTCTGTTCATAGCACCACCTCGGATACTGATGACCCACTGAACGTGCTGGAGGGGCTTCTGCCTCCCCTACATAAATCTGCTCCTTTCATATCCCCCAGGGGAGCAGAGCTGCTTCAAGTCCTCACAGGAGCTTGGCCACCGCCTGGGTTAGCTCAGCACTCTGGTCTGAGGGAGAAGCTTAAAACGGGCTGTGCCTGCAGGAACATGCAGCCAACTTGCTGTCTCTGCCCCTGTTGCCACTGTGTGTGTGTGTGTGTGTGTGTGCGCGCGCGTGTGCGTGTGTGTGTGTGTGTTTCTGTTTTTAAATAAAATATTGGCCAATTGTAGAAGGCTTCCTTTTGAACAAGAAATATGTAAAACCAGGCCTTTCCATTTAAGTCTGTGTTCCACATGGCCTTGACTCCCTTATCATGCGAATACTCCTTGCTAAATGGCTAGATCTGTTGTGCTTTGTTTTGGGGGCCCTGGCAGTACAACTGAGTTTTAGGTGGATAAGTGCAGTCTTAAGTTTATATTTGCATCCTCCTGCAACATGAGCTTGCTCATTTTGGAAAGGGCTTTGGAGGAAGCTAAGGGCCATAGTTACATTGTGACAGGCCATCTTGTCCCAAATGTATCCTCTCCCTGTACTTGGACTGCCTGGTGGGCTAGAAGGAAGTGCCACAAACACGTGCTGATCAGCACGGTCTGAGGACAGCATGTTCACAGCCTGGGGAGCACACTTCCAGAGCCCCATTTTCAGAAGTGAGGAAATCAGATCTTTCTCAAGACACAGCTGGGCTGCTCCTGTGTGTGCTTGGCCCCGTGCAGCCGATGAGAGGGTGGCGCAGCCCTGGGCGTAGCAGGAGGGAGAAGTGTGGCTGAGGAAGATGCGGCCAGGGTAGGCAGCGGGCCCAGAAGCCCCCTCTGTCATGGCAGTGTGGCTCCCTAGGGAGTGAAATGCTGGGCTCGGTCATCTGGTGGGCTCCTCGGAGCCAAGGAAGGCAGGGGAGTCAGGGAGAAGCGCCAGGAGGAAGGAAGCAAAAGCCTGCAGCCAGGTGTGATCTCCACAGACGAGTGGCAGCCTCTTCAGCTGGGTGGACTTTATCAGAGGAGGAAGGGGAGGAGTGGTGTCAGCTAGTGTATGACTCAAATTTCCTGTTGCTGGATCCATGACTACATTAGGAGTTAAGACTTCTGAATCATCTCATTTTTGTGTGTGTGCCTGCAGACTGAACCCAGGGCCTTCACAGTGACCTATATCCCCAGTTGTTATTATTTTGATTCAGGATCTACTAAGTTACCCAAGTAGGGGGTCAAACTTTGAGATCCTCCTGCCTAAGCCTGCCAGAGCACTGGTAGTATAGGCATGTGCCCCCAAGCCCTGTTGGTGGCCTTTTCCAACCCCGCCCCACAGTTCCCTGTGAAGCATGCCTGCAGTCCGCCTGTTTCATCCTCCAGTGTTCTGGGATGATAGGTGTATACCACTAACTCTAGCCACCAGAATTTTTCAAGCAACAATATAGGGACTTAAGGCTCAGCATCTCAGTAACTAAAAGAATAAGAATTACAGCTAACCCAAAGTCTCAAATCACAGGGAAGGTAGCCATGGCTAAACATTCCGGGTCACAACCCACACCATGGCTGCATATGAGAGCCACTCCATCTGGGGGCAGCACCCTTGTTTGACAAATTACTCATTATCAGCTGGGGCACAACCACAGCCGGACAAGTCCAAGTAAGAGCATGCAAGGAAGAGAAAGCCATTCACCATGGCCCCCAGGGGCCTGGGAGAAAGTGTTTGCAGCCAGGGGCACTGCAGCTCAAGCCACAAGCAGACTGCCCAAGTGGCAGCTGGGTCCGGCCCACAGAACCTCCTGGGCCTGGAAGAGCCCAGGGGAGCAGGTTGGTGGTGTCACAGCAGGCAGAAGAGGGGGCTGGGATTCTCTCCCTATGGAGATGTGGAGTGTGGCAGCAGACCTCCCGGTCCTTGATCTTGATTGTGAAGGAGGTCCCCACCCTGGAGGTGCTAGCAGTGCAGTGGAAAAAGCTGAGTGGAAGTGAGGTTGGTGACCACTGACTGGAGCCAGCCTGTACCCTCTCACCTCTGCCCAGGCAGCTGGCCCTGATGTCCAGACAGCTCAAGGTGGGAAAGGAAGACTTGGAGCTGGCCCCTTTCCCAGGGACTCACCTCCCAGGCCTCCTTTTAGCAGGTGAAGCAAGTTTCCCTGGACAGCTATGTAACACATCTTAATTGCTTTCTAAATCTCATCCTCTTGTACATGTTTGCTGTACCTAATGCTTGCATTCCTTGTGTGCAGTTGGTGCAGGATATAACACATCCCTTTTTTTTTTTTTTTTTTAAAAATGTAGTACAGGGTTTGTAGGGTCTCACTACGTAGATTAGACTCACAGTGATTCCCGTTTTCAGCCTCCCAAGCACTGATTACAGGCGTGCGCCACCACATTCAGTCTCCCAATTCCTTTCATTAACCAGTTATCTACTCCATCTCTTGTTCCCCTTACCCTTTGTGGATGATGTCCCCCCAATTCCTATTAGCTATCTTTTATTTTGCTCTTTACACCTTGAGTTTCTCATATAAGAGAAACAATGTAATATTTAAGCTTGGATGTCTGATTTATTTCCCTTCACTATGGTCTCAAGGTGCATCCGTTCTACAAATGACTCAAGTTCATCCTTCATGACAGAGTAGTACTCCATTGTGAATCAGTATCACATTTTTCTTACCCACTCATCTGTTGATGGACAAATAGGTTATTTCCAAGACTTGTTATAAATTTTTCTGCTGTGAACATGGTTATGTATCACTGCAATGTGATGTCTTTAACTCCTGCAGGAAGATAATTACAAGGGGAATGGCTAGGTGGTCAGAATTGCTAATTTTAGGTGTTTTTGTGTCCTGTCTTTTTGAGAGTCTTGCCCTGCAGTTTAGGATGACCCTGAACTGACTTTGTAGCCCACGCTAACCTCAAACTTGCATTAATCCTCCTGCTTAGGCTTCCAAGTGTTGGGATCACAAACATGTGCCTCCAGGCCTGGCTCCCACTTTAGTTTTCTGAAACTAAATCCATACTGATTTCTGCACTTTGTGCTAGTGTAATTCCCACCAGCAGCGCAGAAGCATGTCCTGTTCCCTGCAGCCTCCCCAGCATGTTACTATTTGATTTCTGGATGATAGTCAATTCTTTCTGGGGTAAGAGGGAATTTCAGTATCGTTTTAATTTACTTGTTCTGCCCTGATGTGGAGCATTTCTTCGTGTATTTATTGGCATTTGTACTCTTTCTGTGAAGTGTGAAGTGTTACTTCACTTGCCCACTTTTTGCCAGGGTCTTCCATTTTGCAGGGACTAATTTTTTTAGTTTACATATTCTAGATATTAGCTCTCTGCCTGAAGAATCACAAGCATGTTTTTCCCCATTCAGTAGGTTCTCTTTTCAGTGGGTTGTCTCTCTGGCTGTACAGTAATTTATCCCCTTTTGGTTATTCTCAGAACTATGTCCTGTGCAACTCGGGCTCTCACTTATCTTGTTCTCCAGCAGGTTATGAGTTACTGGCTTAACTATTAGTTTGCTGATCCATTTTGACTCTACTATATTTAGTGAGAGATGTGTGTACATCCAGCCTTCTGCATGTGGATAGCCTGTTGATGGGCTGATTTTATAGGTGTATGTTATCAATGTAAGTTAATCATTGAGAGCCATGCTGTACTGTTTTCTATAATGAAGTTTCTTGTGCAATTTAGGTTGAAAAAAATTTTCCATTTAAAAAAAAAAATAATTTAGAACCAGATATGGTGGTGCCCAACTGTAATGCCAGCTAACTCCCACATGGAGACAAGATTACAAATTTAAGGCCAGGCCCAGCAACTTAGTGAAAACCTGTCTCAAAATTAAAAAGAGTGGGTTGTGGCTCTGTGGCAGAGCACCCTGGGGCTTCATTCCCAAGGCAGAAAAAAAAAAAAAAAAAAAAATGTTTGGTAATTGCTGTGATAGAAAGGGCAGTGGCCTAGGTGGCAGTTGAGCAGCCCAGAGAGAGTCTCACGAAGGCACCATGGAGCATGTGGTGCTTCTGGACCTCAGAAACAGATTGAGACAACTGGCGGATTGCTAAGATTTTATTACTTCCTACATAAGAGGAAAACTAAACAACAATACTTCCATGCGGAGTTGTACAGCCACACCAGTACCCATTCCACCCAAACTGAGGGGACCTGTCAGCCCAGTGCCAGCTGCTCAGGGTCAGATCCCCCAATGACCCCAAGAAATGGACAACTGGGAGTTTTCCTGTGAAACCTTTCCAGATTGAGAAATTTGAGACTTTGCCAAAGAAACTGACAGGTCACTTCAGGCCGAACAGGTGCTGCCCAGGTGCCCAGTGAGGACGTGACCCCTGGGGACTGCGAGCACTGCCTTCTGCAGCTATGGGAACACCAGAGAAGGAAGTCAGGGCAGAGTGCTGGAAGGAGCCATCACCTAGCTGCTTCCTCACGAAACCTGGGGCTGCACAGGTAGACGCTCTCTGGGGACTCCCTGAGCTACTGCCAAAAGCTGTGCCTACTCTGGCCACTCCACGTGCAAAAAAAAATCACAACGCCCCCCCCCCAATACACACACATCCAGAGCGCACATTCTTGTCAACTACTGCCCCCTAGCGGCTAACACGGCATACTACTTAGCCCAGTCTGGTCCTGATAATACGTCTGCAAAGGCCATGTCTAAATCCAGCGTTCACTTAGCAATGACTTGCACGATTTTTGAGGACCTCTAGGGTGCACAGATTAATTCTAACCCTTGGTTCACGACACTCTTACACTTTGATCACTGACCTTTTCCCTCCTGATTACTTTTTACAGTGTAGGCAGCACTGAAACAAGAATCATGCCAGCAACCTGCGCTTGTTATCTGTAACTTTCCCATCTCATCACCCTCATCTCTCCCCTCCCAAACTCCCTCTCACACATACTCACTTTTCTTTTGTAGTTTCACAGTAGCTGTACCTATTGTTTAATAAGTGTGTATAATTATGGCAGATATTTAAACATGGATACCAGATGTAATCTTTGGGGACTTTCTTACCAAGATGCAAACCTTTTTTTCATCCTCTTGCTCTATATTGTCCTCTGTCCACCACTGCAGTACCAGCCTTGCAAGGGCTGCACCATTTCATGCCAGTATAAGCCAAGAGCTGTGCCTCTGTTTACAACTCTTATCTGTTACCTAGGACATTTTCCTGTGGACGCCCTCAGGGGACCCAATCAATTCTACACATATGCAATCTTCATGTACCAGGGAGTTCATGCCCTGCAGGGTGCAGTCAGCCAGTGTGAGATGGGAATTCATGGCTTCCTCCTCTCTCCTAGGACTGCTGGATGGCCAGTTACGTTTTGTAGTTTCTAGGAGGACAATCTCATGGGGTAGACCAAACAGTGGTGGTGTACTCTGCAGTGCAACCACACACTGACTGCCCTTCCCTACATCACTGGTGACAAAGAATTGTGGCTGCACCAGCAGACTTTCATGGGTGACCTTGAAAGATAGCAGCAAAGGCCAATACAGTGGATCCCCTTGATATCTGTAAAGAATGCATGCAAAGGTTCTCCTTTGGGTGCCAAAATCAACAGACCTAGTCCTGTGTAAAAAAATATTACGGCTGCTTCCTGGTCACCATGGTTAGAACAGCTTTTCTCTAATATGTTCCCCTGCCATGCCACTTCTGCCTTGGAACCAGTTAGCCATGGACTGAACCATAAGCTGAGATAAACCTCTCAGAAATTCTGGCCAACTCGAGCCTGCTCTGTTTTGTTTCCCCTCAGCATAGGGCAGCAGGAGCACCAACCAACCTACCTGCTGACCTAAGCACAGAAGCAGCCAACACCCATAAAGAGAAGGTAAGCCAGATGTGGGCAGCCTCAATGAGAAACAATGGACAGGACCAGTAGCACGAGCTGCAAGAAACGCCCATGTCTATTGTAAACTACAAAAACTGTGGGATTTTACTTTGAAAATGACTCTCCCCACAGCAAGAATTGGGGAAGAGCCTGCCATGTTTCAGAGGGCTTAATCAAGAGTCATTCTGGAAAGGGATTAATTATCTAAGACTGAGCCACAAAGCAATTTCACTTTATGGTTTCCAGTGTAACCCTACCAACAGTGACTGGGTGAGAGGCAACCATGGAAACAGTCGCAGGGAGGGTGCATGCTGAACACAGACCATCTGAGAAGCTTAAGCTCAGACCAAAAAGGACACAGGTTTTTCCAAGATATGTGGATCTGAAAGTACTGACCTTAAACCCAGTGGTCAGCTGACTTTCTGGCCCACTACACCCAGCACAAAGATCAGTGGCCCAACTGCTTTCTCCATCTACCAAGGTGAGCAAAGACATGCCTCGGCTTCAATGGTTGCCACAGTCTGGGGTGTACGAACAATGGGGCCTCTTGAGCAGAATTGGAGACACCTTACAAACCCAAAGGCCATAAAACTAGTGAAGAAATTAGTGACTTTCTGGATTCCAAGACTGCAGACACTGGAAAAGATACAGAAGTCTATTCAAAAATATGGAGAAAAAAATTAAATCATTTTCCCCCTTCATTGGTTTTCTGAGGGGCAGGGTTGGGGGTCATTTTCCTTTTTAGGTTTTCCTTATTTTTCAGGGCTGCGGATTTGGCTCAGTGGTAGAATGCTTGCCTAGCAAGCTGCAAGCCCTGGGTTGAGTGCTCAGCACAAAAACCAAAAAATTTAAATTTTAATTTTAGGGGCCCAGCAGGATGGCTCAGTGGTCTAAAGCACCTGCTTAGGAAAGCTTGGGCGGCTGCAGGAACCGCAGTTCGATCCCTGGCACCACATGCTGCTCCAGCCCTGCCCTGAGGGTGGGCTGAGCCAGCCATAAAAATAAATAAAACAAACAAACAAAAGTTCTGAAACAAGAAAAAATTAAATTAAATTAAAATTCTAAAAAAAAAAAAAGAAAGAATTTCATGGCATCAAAGCCAACACTACAAACTATACTAATAAATATTTTAGAGAGGGACCAAAATGACCAGAATTCAACAAATGAGAGCAAAAAGATCCCACCAAATAGAGTAGCTAACTAAATATAGGAGAAAAAATAGTAAACAGTAGTGAATAAAAGTCATGTCAATTATAAATCAATTCATCTCAATTATAACCATCAATGTAAATGGCCTCAATTCTCCAATTAAAAGAAATAGACTGGCAGAGTGGATAAAGAAACAAAACCCAAAAATATGGTGTATACAAGAAACACACTTAGCTCATAAAGAAACTTACAGGCTAAAAGTTAAAGGATGGAAAACAATACTACATGCTCCAGCACTTCAAAAAAAAAAAAGCAAAGGTAGCAATCCTGTTTGCAGACAGTCTAAACTTCAAACCAAGACTGATCAAATTAAATAACGAAGGTCACTACATACTGGTTAGGGGAAAAATTCAGGATGAAGAGGTAACACTCACAAATATGTGCACACCCAACATGGGAGCAGCAAGTTATGTAAGACAAACCTTAATGGACATGAAAAATCTAATATCCAATACTACAATCTTAACAGGAGACCTTAACACCCAATTATCCAAAAAAGATAGGTCAAGCAGACAAAAAATTAGCAAAGAAGTAGCAGAACTGAACCAGAGCTTAGAACAACAGGACTTAGTGGACATACACAGAGTGTTCCACCCAACCACTTCAGGATACACATTTTTTTCAGCTGCACATGAGACACTTTCTAAAATAGACCACATATAGTCCACAGGTCATGCTTAAATATATGCAAGAAAACAGAAATTATCCCATGCATATTATCTGACCACAATGCAATCAAATTGGAAATAAATGACAAAAGAAACCATAGGAACACCAGGATTACATGGAAATTAAACAACACCCTTCTCAGCAACCAGTGGGTTACAGATGAAAGTAAACAAGAAATTAAACAATATCTACAATTTAATGAAAATTCAAACACAAGCTACCAGAACTTATGAGATGCAATGAAAGCAGTTCTTAGAGGGATAATATATAGCTCTGAACTCATACATTAAGAAAACAGAATGGAAACAAATAAATACTTTTATGCAGCACCTAAATCGACTAGAAACGGAAGAGCAAATGAAATCCAAAGCCCAAAGGCGGGAGGAAATTATAAAGATTAGAGCAGAAATTAATTCAATTGAGACAAAGAAAACAACACAAAAAAATTAATGAATCTAAAAGCTGGTTCTTTGAAAGATTCAATAAAATTGATAAGCCCCTAGCTAACCTCATTAAAAAAAGGAAAGAAAGGACTGAAACTCAAGCAATAAGGAATGAAAAGGGTGAAATTACTACAGACACAGCAGAGATTCAGAGGATCATAAACAGCTACTTTGAGAATCTTTACTCTCACAGAATTGAAGACACAGAACAAATGGACAGATTCCTAGAAAAGTACAAATTACCAAAACTGAATCAAGAATATATTGGGGCTGGGGAGATAGCTCCGAGGCACAAGTGCCTGCTGGGCAAGTGCAAGGTCGTGAGTTCGAACCCCGGTCCCAAAAAAAAAAAAAAAAAAAAAAAGAATATATGAAAACTCTCAATAACCCAATAACAGCCAATGAAATACAAAATGTAATAAAAAGAAAAGTCCGGGACCTGATGGATTTACCACTGACTTCTACAAGAAATTTATAGAAGACATAATCCCAATACTCCCCAAACTCTTCAGTGAAATCAAAAAGGAGGCATTCCTTCCAAAATGATTCCTAGAGGCAAGTATTACACTAATACCAAAACCAGAGAAAGATGGAACTAAAAAAGAAAACTACAGACCAATTTCTCTCATGAACGTAGATGCAAAAATCCTCAATAAAATCCTCACCACTAGAATACAACAAATCAGCCAGGCGTGGTGGCTCACGCCTATAATCCCAGCACTCGGGGAGCTGAGTCAGGAGGATCAGTACCAGTTTGAGACCAGCCTAGGCTACAAAGGTGAGCTCAAGGCCAGCCTCAACTGCATAGCAAGACCCTGTGTCAAAGACAAGAAAAAAAAAAGAATACAACAAATCATCAAGAAGATTATACACCACAACTAGGTAGGCTTCATAACAGGGATGCAAGGATGGTTCAATATATGTGAATCTATAAATGCAATACACTATATCAATAGAGCCAAGAACAAAAATCACATGATCGTCTCAACTGATGCTGAAAAGGCCTTTGACAAAGTCCAACACTCATTCATGTTCAAAGTCCTATAGAAATTGGAATAGAGGGCTTCTACCTCAACCTGATAAAAGCCATCTATGACAATCCAACAGCTAGCATAATTCTAAATGGGGAAAAACTGAAGTCTTTTAGTCTCAAATCTGGTACAAGACAAAGATGTCCCCTATCATCACTCCTACTCAATATAGTTCTGGAATCATCAGCTGCAGCCATTAGACAAGAAAGAGAAATAAAAGAAATAAGAACAGGTGAAGAAGAAGTTAAACTATCACTATTTGAAGATGACATGATAATCTACTTGGAAGACCCAAAGAACTCCACCAAGAAGCTACTGGAATTAATACACAAATTCAGTAGCATAGCAGGCTACAAAGTCAACGCACAAAAGTCAGTGGCATTCCTCTACACAGATAACAAACACCCTGACAGAGAAATTAGAGAAACAGTACCTTTTATGATAGCACCGAAGAAAATGAAATACTTAGGAATTAACCTAAGGAAGTGAAAGACCTTTTCAATGAAAACTACAGTACTCTGAAAAAAGAGATCCTTCAAGATTTCAGAAAATGGAAAGATACTCCCTGCTCCTGGATAGGAAGAACCAACATTGTAACAATGGCCATATTCCCTAAATTGTTACACAGATTTAATGCAATTCCTATCCAAATACCATTAACATACTTCACAGACCTGGAAAAATCATTCCTAAAATTTATTTGGAACGAAAAAGACCCAGGATTGCAAAGAAAATTCTGGGCAACAAAGTAAGGCAGGAGGCATTACAATTCCTGACCTGAAGTTATACTACAAAGCTACAGTAATAAAATCAGCATGGTATTGGCAAAAGAATAGACCTGAAGATCAATGGAATAGACTAGAGGACACAGAAGCAAATACAAACACACTCAGCCACCTTATTTTTGACAAAGGGGCCAAACATGTGTACTGGAAGAAAGACAGCCTCTTTAACAAATGGTGCTGGAAAAATTGGCTCT
>PVJA010032319.1:0-24200 GCA_004027025.1 Myocastor coypus | reverse complement strand
AAGAAAGAAAGAAAGAAAGAAAGAAAGAAAGAAAGAAAGAAAGCTGACTAAAACACCTGCTTAGGCAGAGCTCAGCAGCCAGGGTTCTATCCCTGGAGTGCCATGCCAGCCCCACCCCCTGGGGAGCCCTGAGATAGCGATTGAGACTGGGCGTAGTGGCATGAGCCTGGGATCCCAGCACTTTGAGAGGCTGAAAACAGGAGAATTATTGTGAGTCCGATCTATGTAGTGAGACCCTATAGACTGTATCCACTGTCCTGAATGCATACCAAAAAATGAAAAGAAAAGAAACTGGAAGAGCAAATAAGATCTAAAAGTTACAATAGATATTGTGAAAGGGAAAGAAGGTGCTTGAAAGGAAGGAAAAACTGGGATGGGGGAAAGGAGAAAAGAAGGAACATAAATGTATATATTTGTACTACCCATTTCGCTTAGCTCTCCACAAGGAAACCTAGTGCTTACATTATATGATCAGTGTTGCATGCCTGTATCTTGCCACCTGAGCAGCTACTTTGTTTGTTTGTTTGTTTTGTGCTACTAGGGATTGAACTCATTTCCTGCACATGCCAGGCAAGCATTTATTTTACTGAGCTATTTCCCCAGCCCATGAGCAAATACTTTGAACATAGCAATATGCAATATAATAACCAGTGTTAATTTCCTACCATCTTGTTTTGCAAAGTCTGTATCTTGTTGTTCTCATTGTTGCTGTTGTTGTTGTTAATGTATTTAGTTGTTATAGGGTCTCACTATGCAGCTTGGACTCCTAGTAATCCTCCTGTTTGCAGCCTCCCCAGCACTGGGATACAGGCATAAGCCAATGCGTGTGGACTCTGTGGCCAACTCAGACCACCCTGGGGGAGCTGGTGTGGCATGTGGTGCTAGGGGTCGAGCCACAGTTCCCTGTGCTTGCCTAAGTTTCCTAAGCAAGCACTTTAGTCCACCGAGCTATCTCACCAGCCCCTCTGTATTGTTTTTGTCTTTTTCCTTTCTTTAAAATAAAAAAAAAGTTTGTATTATTTATGCAGAAAAATTTCAATCAGATAGAATATAAATTACAATGTTCCCCTCCCCAACAAAATGCATTGAAATAAAACACTGTTTGCTTTTGGGTAACATGATTTTGGAAGACTTTTCTATATGTATTGCTGTATTTTTAAATTATATGCAACAAGATACACTTATCTTGAGAAAATAACAAATAAAATATTTGTTGGTTTAGTATATTTTATTAGAGTACGAACTTCTTCTATGAAGTATGACAGAACAGAAAATATATAGATCTACCATTATTAACAATTTCCTCCAGCATTTTTTCTTCATTATCTTTGATTGCTTTCCCCTCTTTAGAGAACTAAATTTATTAACATGTCTTAAAAGCCTAAGACAAGAGCCAAGGAGCTACATTTTGGTGCTGGCTAAGAATGAGGCGTAAGAGCATACAGCCACCGAAGCCAATAACATCTAAAAAGTTCTGAAGAGTCTAAGGCAGAGAGAACCCTCCGGGCTCCAGCTTTTGACTGCATCTGCCCAGTGGGGAGGCAGGTGACTTTGGAAATGGACCCATCTCCTTCTGCTCTGTGCGGTCCAGTGAGCCTTCTGTTTCCCAGCTGGCTGGGAAGTGCTGCTCCCAGAGCTTGTTCTGGAACCCCTCGAGGCTATGTTCAGGTCCAAGTGTCTACCACAAGGAAGGATCCAATACTCATGGATCAATCCCCCTTTATCTGTCTTGTTATACCATTGAACGGCCAAGGGTGAGGTTGTACGGCACAAAAGCAAGTAATTCCAGCTGGTCCCTCCTGGTACAGGCTTGCCAAGGACAACAGATCTGCAAACAAAGTACAGCTCGTTCCAAGGCAGTCGATCTAATCCCTTGTTAGCCATCCATGTATCCTGCGTCACACCCTTTGTTGACACTTGATTAGCACTTCGCTCAGAAGCTTAGACCTGCCTAGCATTGTTAAGGGCTAGGAATCCTGTGCAAAAAGACACCATCAGTGCCAGGCTCAAATGTAAACTGATTGTGCAGTCTAGCACACACTTTTTAGCCTTTCTCAATGTTCATTTCCTCTTTTGTAGACTGTATATTACACTTATCAAAAGTGTTGCAATGTATTTAAGACAAAATGCTTAACCTATATGGGGGTTTGGGTTGCCACTACCCCTTCACGTATGGGAGAGACATACTTGTGAAGCTGAAAAGTGGGGTGTTCTCCCTTCTCTTTCCGTACAGTTTTCGATTTTTCAAAAAAGACTTCGTGGAAATGAAATTCCTGGTCTAAACTAAGTACGGTGGAGCAGGACACTTTGAAGCAGTGCAAATTAGTTTCTTGGTAATTTGAATGTAAAAAGCCAAAACTGCTCATTTCCCGCAAGAGCGTCCTACCCTGGTCTTATGTGTTTTTCTAGGCATTTACATCATGTCGGAGAGGAGCAGCGTCGTGAAGACTGGTCTTCACATTCTAGTTCAGCCACACTTAAAACAGGCCTGAAGAAAAAGGGAAAAGTAGGGAAGGTTGCCCTAGAAAGATGCAAGGAAGCTTCAAGGCTTCAGTGTCCTGCTCGGCCCTTCCTGCCCCCAGGTAGAGTGCTATGTCCGCTGCTCTTGCACCTAGCCACAGGACGTAAAGGAAATGAGCCTCTTCTGCCTGAAGTTTACGGTCTTTTCTTGTTCCCTGGGCATCTGTGCTGCACAGGTTAGGAAGAAGCAGAGCAGCTCCCCCCACATTTGTGCTCTGCGCTATTTGTTTAGTCCTGCCCTGGGCTCCTGCACCAGAGGATAGCCCATTGGACCTGAATCCATTTTAAAGCAAAGAACCAATAATAGCCGGGCGTGGTGGCGCACGCCTGTAATCCCAGCACTCGGGAGGCTGAGGCAGGAGGATCGATGTGAGTTCGAGACCAGCCTGGGCTACAAAAGTGAGCTTAAGGCCAGCCTGAACTGCATAGTGAGACCCTGTCTCAAAAAGCAAAAAAAAAAAAAAAAGAACCAATACTGCATCCCCTACTTTCATGCTTCCCTCTATGAACATTAGCATTGAAACTATAGCCATTAAATCACATTCATTAATTCACCCTAAGCATAGTCAATATGTTGAACTAGCATAACTTAAGGCGAAAGTAAATCATAACCTATTTTTTTTTATTTGAATACTGAAGTAATCTCCCTTCATCACTGGGTGACAGCTTCACGGGTGATATCCACTCTTTCGCAAGAGGCCATATTTACTTTAAATCAGAAGCACCATCATTTAGTGTAATAATCCTCAATCCAATGGAGCTTTCAAATCCCCGATTCTGAGGAGCTGTGACACTGCCTCTCCTCCTCCAGAAGGAACTGTTTCAGGCTGGAGACTAAACTACTTTGTAGGCGAGGACGCTCTCTGACTTGTCCACATCTCCCTGCTCACTTCTTTACCCACTACCTGTGGGCAGATCAGGAAAGGTGACAGGATGTGCTCGTCCCTACTTGTCTCGGTGGCATCCTATCCTTTGGTCTTCGAGACAGCCAAAGCCAGTCTTGTGTGCTTGTGTGGGCTGTGTAGAACTTATCGGCCAGGCCCTGCTCCTCGAGGTTCTGTGATTTGTCAAATGCACTCTCATTTCCAAAAGCCATTTTTAGCTTCATCTCCAGCTAATCAGTAATTCATCACCAAAACCTTTCTGATGAGGCCTCTTCCGCCCCTGCTCGCTGC
The DNA here is from genome assembly GCA_004027025.1 of Myocastor coypus. Classification (NCBI taxonomy): domain Eukaryota; kingdom Metazoa; phylum Chordata; class Mammalia; order Rodentia; family Myocastoridae; genus Myocastor; species Myocastor coypus. Next base: position 20,505 of record PVJA010032319.1, on the reverse strand, counting down.
CCTACCACACACCTGTCCCCTCATCTTCTGCACTTTTATGGTCTCAGTTATTGCCGATGCAAACCAGAAGTGGCCACCAGTTCTGGTGGATCAGTTCTCTGGCTCTGCTCACCGAGGGAATCAGACCATCCTTCTTGGAAAATCTCCAAGGACAGAAGAGACCTCAGCCCACAGTATACGATAGATTTCTCAGACTCCCCTCAGGCACCAACCCTCCTGGTATAGGATACAAGTTTCAAATCTTTCTTCCACCACTGTCTGTGGTTTGGAAGGAGCATCTCTCCTTACTCTTTCACAAGAAGGGGGACACGTGCCTGGGAACTGCTATCTCCAAATGAATTTCGTTGCCAGGCTTTTCTTTTCTCCATGTTCTGCACACATTTTTAATCCTGAGTGCCTGAGTGATCTAGGCATCTTGGAGCTTGGGTTGTTAATTATTTTCTTTGAAAATTCACATATGTGGCTCTGTGTAGGACACATGGCTACCTATGAAATACCACATTTGTGCTTCAGTGAAAGCAGAGGCTAGAGGAGCCCCATGCAAACTAACATCCTGTTACATAAGTGAAAATGGAATTTCTTTGGAATGGCATTTATTGTCATGGTGCCAGGAGTTCATCACAATTAACATTACAAAGGAAATACCAGAGGAAGCAATAATGATCTGCCACTTATTGTAAAACATGACCTAGGTGTGTCTTTGTTCTGTGTTTATACAATGGCAAAGTTCACATGATAATGTAAGTTTCCACATAGCAGTTGAAATTACAGACTATGAGGTTACTGAAGGACTAGCTTGAAATGGATCTACCTGTAAGATTTGCTTTGCTTTCAAATAGTTCCTTGTGGTGCTAGAAATCTCCCTTCCATTGCCTGGCCCTGAATCACAGATTTCTTTAACAATAAAAGCAGAAATATTTTCCCAAAAAGAACAGAGAAGTCCAAAGGAACTCTGGACCTTTACCTACAGCAAGTTTTTCACACTAGTTTTACCCTAAAATATTAAGGATGCCTTACTGCTGACGTGTTTGATTATTTCACACTGAGTCGTTAGCCTCTGAAGATGCAAACTAATTTAACAAGTTAGCCAGGCAATTCTACATCAACACTGTAAGAAAATGGGAAAGTTCAGGGTAGTTTTGCTGTAAAGAGGGATCATTAAAAGCATAGAGCATTGGATTTGGGCCAGTTCTCCTGAGAAGTGGAGCGAAAACTATTTGTTCTTCAATGGGACAAGCTATGGTACACTTTGACACTGACTTTCCAGTGACAGAAAACAAAGAATTGAATCAAAAATATATTTGCAACATTTTAAGAAAACAATGGCATATATTTTAGATGAAAGGACTTTATTGCAGTGATAATATTAGAGCTACTTGCAGAGAGGATTGAGTCTCACAAAAAGGTGATATATAAACTAGCATATTTTTCTTGGCATTTACTAAGTGATGATTAAATCTGTATAACACTGAAATGGTGTACTTTCTATATTTTAACGTATATTTCATGGAATTTATTAAAAGGTACCCTAAATATAAAGTAAGCCACAAAAGGAGTATGATGGCCAAGGTGGTCATTTCAAGACAGACATAAACTGAGATAGGTTATGGAATGTTTTATTCTAAAGATCAACAACTAGATCTGTGGTTCTTTGTAAAACAAAGTAGTTTAGATTTACTATTGAAATGCATGGGGCCGGCAGGATGGCTCAGTGGTCTAAAGCGCCTGCTTAGGAAAGCTTAGGCAACTGCAGGGACCGCGGTTCGATCCCCGGTACCACATGCTGCACCAGCCCTGCCCTCAGGGCAGGCTGAGCCGGCAATAAAAATAAGCAAACAAAAGTTCTGAAACAAGAAAAAAATTAAAATTAAAATAAAACAATAGCTGTATCTTCCTTAAAAAAAAAAAAAGAAAGAAAGAAAGAAAGAAATGCACGATCACCTTTAAAAAAATGAGCTCAATGAGAGTTTTCTCTGAGACCAAATGCTTGCTACCTAAAGTGATGCCCATCACGTGACTCAGGCCTCAAGGGAAAAAGTTCTCATCTACTGGCAATGCAGCTGAGAAGGAGGCAGACACTGGAAATTGCTGAAAATGACTTCACTGTTGATACTGCAATCTGAAACTACTCAGCAGTTTCTAATATCAGGTTCACACATAATTTGAAACAGCTTTCTTTTAAAAATTCCTCTAAGAGATTTTTACCTTAACTGAAAGATGAAGACTGAACATATCAGGAAGGTGATTACCCTGAGCAACACTAACGAATTATAATGTACTAAAGCTATGCAAGTGGCTTGTAGCATCTTCTCATGCAGTATCTGTTGCCATAGTGACTGTTTCTGGATCAAGCTAATGGAATACAGAGAAGGTATTCATTAACTCATTCAGGCACGTGCTCACGCATCTCCTATTGAGGGCCCATGAAGTGCTGGGCACTGTACTAAGTACTAAGCAGAACCAGTGGAAGGTAGAAATAATTCTATCTTCATGGTTCTTTAACCTTTAGACACATTTTCAGATAATACTGAAGTGTCATTTGGATGTCAAAGCTGAAAATAGACAAAGATTTTATTCAGTTTTAAAGCACACACATGCACGCACGCATGCTCACATACCTCTAGCATAATTAGACTGTTGTTCATGATTTATTTGCTTTGGAAAGCAGAGTTACCTGCACCAACAGAGGAAGCGTTGTCAGTGGAAAAGTAGGAAAACACATCTGCAGCCGAGAGGGAAACACCGACGCGCCTGTTATTCCTCCCCAGAGCAAGGGAGATGACATCTAAACATGTGCAACTGCTTCTAGTGGCCAAGTCCTGCAGGGTCCTGTGCTCTTGAGGCCTCTCTTGACACAGTCTAGGGAGCAGCGGTGAAGACCGAATCAGCACCTAGACCCCTTTTGCCAAAGGTTCCTGGGAACAATGCTAAAAAGAGCACTTAGAGAAAAATTTTAAAAAGAACACGTACAAGAACAAATATTCAAATGGTTACTTTCTGAAAATTCTAAAGCTAAAAAATGAAGTTCAAAACCTTCTCTGTTATCAAGAACTTTCATTCAAGGGTTGGTCAATAGCTCAGCAGATTAAAGCATCTGTGCAGGGACCAGGGGTTCAATTCCCAGGCCTGCCATGCTGGGGTGCCACCCCTGCCACCCCTGGGGTGCGCTGAGACAGCTATTGAAACTGGGTGTCGTGGCATGCAGCTGCAAGCCCAGCTCTTGGGAGGCTGTAAACAGGTGGATCACTATGAGTCTACTCGTATAAATATATACATATATGTAAATTATCTAGTATAGTTTGGGAACATAAAATACACTGTACAGATGTTCAGTAACTGTAGAAAGGATGTTCTTTCTAAAAATCTTAGGGCCAAGAGGTAATTGGGTAGAATAAAAACAATTTTGGGAAGTTTCAAATTTCAAGTAATGAGAAAGAAATGGAAATGCCATGCTGTCAGCCAGACATCTTTCCATTAAATTGCTCTGCCTGTATGGTTAATGTAAAATCTCGAAACAACTGAGAACCCCTGAGAAGTATAAAACATAACTACTTGTCTATTTTCTTTCTCCACTTCTTCTGTTGCTAAACTTAATGTCTTCTAAATAAATATGATGTTTAAGTGTGATGTTTTAGCAGGGGCAAACTGCTCACCTTCAGCTGAATACAGCTGAAAAGATGGTAGTGTTCTCCATCTAACTATAAACAATGCATTTTAAACTTCTTCCTAGTGTGACAGGAATTGTCAGCTAAATCCCTGCAGGCGCAAGCTGGCCCTCCTTTGCAGATCTTATTCCCCAAGGTTCCAATGTTCTAGTGTGTGTTGCCCTGAACCTGAAGAATTGTGAATCAACCCTAAAAGTGCTGTGAAAGAAAATTTGTCCCAGCCTCAATAGCATGGGAAGATGAAGGCTCCATTCTGTGCTTAGCTGTTCTTTATGCTGACATTATCATGGTTCACACTATTCAAAAGTGACACATGGGGAATTCACTCAACAGCTCCTGAGATACCTGAATTAGCATTTCCAGGTCTCATGTTCAATGTTACTAAAGTCTGTGTCTCTCACTAAGGTGAGGTCAGATAAGGCCACGTAGCTTTCTAGCATAACCAGTGGCCCAAAGGAGCTGACCTATTCGCTGTCAGTTTACACTGTTTTTTGTTTGTTTGTTTCTTTGTTTGTTGCTTTGTTGTTTTTTTTTGTTTTTTTTTTTTTGTCTTTTTGAGACAAGAGTTTCACTATGCAGTTCAGGCTGGCCTTGAGCTCACTTTTGTAGTCCAGGCTGGTCTTGAACTCCCACTGATCCTCCTGTCTCAGCCTCCACACCCAGCTACAGAGAGTTTTAACATTTAATTTCTTAATCATTTTATATAAAAACATAGCTACTTACTTTTTATCTGTTTATCTAGTTACTTAGCAAGAACTTGAGCAGTCTCCATAGCATACCTTTAACCACAAACAGAAATGTAAACAAAACGCAACGCTCTTCCAAAGTTTATTAGAAAAAAATGAAAAGATCTAAAGCTACAGATGGCCTCAACAAGCTTTTATCTACAGATGGCTAAGGAGGAGGACATAAAACATCTATTAAAAGTCTTAATTGAGACTAATGACAGAAATCCATCAAGGCACTAAAAGCTTAAGACACAACCCAAAAATAGAAATAAATGAAAACACCAGCCTAGGTAATGATGTGTACTGTATATTAAAAATTAATTTCTCCAGGACTCAATGATTATTTTTATGTGCTTATTAAACTTGGGTCTATAGCTCTGTATTTTTAGAGAAAACTACTACAGATTAAGTCATAGGTCATTAGATGGATTCAAATAAGGTACACACTCATTATCTTTGCTCTTATAAATAAGCCACATGTTTTATATTGGCCATTACACTAATGAAGTCTTTATTATTTAATACTTGAGACAACTTCTTCACAGTTTTTCCTGACCGATGCCACCAACATAAGTGACTGCTCAAACTCATGTTCACTACACAAATAATTCATTGAACGTTTACTGTATGCCAGCTTGATGGAGCAGGAGACTGAGCGCACAGCAGGGAACACTTAAGAGACCGCCACGTCCTCTCAGCACAAGCAGTGCCACCTGGGGTGAATGCTGTGGCAGCCCAGATTGCTAAACCAGGAAAAGAAGACAGGAAGGAAGATATTCCAGGCCAAGCAAACCACATGGTGGAGATGTGGAGACCAGAAGGAGCACACCATCTTCTATCAGTAAAACCATCCAGTATAACTCAAAGAGGCTGAATGCTAGAGACAGGTGCAGGAGGAGGGTTGCACTGTCACCCGGAGAACCCTGGAAAGCCACCAAGGCCACAAGTGACAAAGAACATGTTCACACTCACACTCTGAGAAGACCATTCCTGGAAGCAAGGTTCTGATGTTTCACATCTTAGCAAGTAGTGTATTTTACCTTGTTACTGCTCCTCAACTTTATAAGGAAAAAAATAAAGGCCCACCAAAGAGTATCTCTTTTTCATGGAGTGGAAAAGCTGTCATAATCAAAAAGCTGATTCCTTTTCATATTTCTGTAATGCTCCGTGAAATTGTATAGCCTTGAGAAAATTGTGCCTTCTAAATGTAGCCAAATAATGCTGGTGTATGTGGCGGAATGAGTGTGTTTTGTGTTATAGAATGTTTTATTTTTCCTTCCTTAAAACACCCTTAGAACTTTTGATGTGTTCTGTGACCAAATTCTGGATACAAAAGAGTATTTTGATTCTAACAGTGTGAAACAGGTCAGAGACAAGGTAAGAGAAAGGATATAGCCTCTTACATTTAACTAATCTCTCTGGCCATCAGCCAACAGAAAATTTTCTCTGGGAATTCTCAAGTATCAGGTACTAAAAGGTAGTATTATTTTAAAGACATTGCATTCAGCTCACAGTCTCCTGTAGAAATAGACCTTCCTATAAAAAATATTATTTTTGATGTTCATAGACACTTATCTATAATGATTAATTCTAGGTATTCATATTTTGGAAATTATATTGGTTCAAGAGTCCTAAAAGATATAAACATGCTGTATTTGAGAAATACGTTGCTTCTTAGCATATTTTTTCTTACATTGGTGTGACATTTACCGTCCTTCTCTTATAGCCTAAGTCTTAACCAGACATGGTAATAAAGTTCTAAGAAGATACTGTGCATTTATATAAACATTGAGAGCACTTAGGTGTGTGTTTTTCATGGGCACAAAATAAGAGTCTCAGGTATCCTGAATGGGCTGTGTTCAGCAGAAGTCAACAAATGCGGTGAGGCTGGGATGCACCACATGGTGCCCTCAACATCCACTCAGGAAGCATCTTGGCCACACATGTTTCCATTCAAGAAATGAGTAATCTTTCTGTGAGAAACTTAACTTATTGGGTTGTGCATTGAGGTTATCTATTGTCTTCTAGGAACTTGCCTTAGTTTTGAAAAATACTCAAGATGGAAATTTAAACAACTTGATATTCTAGTACAGAGAAGAAAGCAACAACAGACTTTTCTCCAATGTTATTAAAAACTCAATTATTGCAAATGTATTATTTTATTACTTTTTATTTCCATTCATATTCAATGAGAAAATGGCAAAAAAAATTAGAGGTACATGAATAATTTTCATCACAGAAACTATATCAGAGCACTAAATGCAGTTTCCATTTTTGTCATAGTATGGAACACACCAAGACCATTACTAAAAATTAATTAATGGAAGCATCTTAAATATACTTACATTCATGCATCACTTCATTGCATAATTTAAGTTCAGGCTTAAATAGTTTTCTCTTAACACGATCCCCAAAAAATACATACACAGTCAGGATATGCTGAAAATAAGTGTTTCTCTAAATACAGAAAAGAAAAGAACTATCTGCCTTTGCATTTTGTATACGCTGCTTACTTAAATTGGCACGTGCTTTACAGTAGTCCTGTAATGGTCAAACTATATATATATATATATTCATTGTATATTCTACACAATATATATCATATATATTCACAGGGAGTCAGAGAGTTTGATGAGGGCTACATACATATGATGATATACAGATATATATAGAAAGATATATTTGTCAAATTGTGAAATGCAAACTTCTATCTTTGAATTTTTGGGAAATTTTCCTAAGTAACCTTTGTGAGTGTGTGTGTGTGTGTGTGTGCATATATCATAAGATATTTTAGATTAATATTAATGAGCTCTCACAACTAGGGTAAGTTACTATATATTTTAAGTACTGTGTTTTAAGAATACATTTAAATGTGATCATTTAGAGAGAAATTGTTGAAGGAGTAAAGTCCAAATTTTTTTTTTAAGAAATCAATCAGCAGAAATCGTCCCCTGGCTTATTTTTTGCAACAGCTGTTGAAAGAATAGCAGCAAATATCTGTATCCCTCTGCCAACTGTCCCGAAAGAAAGCCACATCTCGTGCCGGCCTCAGTGAGCAACTTATCAGTGAGCACACTGGCTGAAACGGCCAGCGCTCTTATCTGCACAGGCCAGGTTCAGGCGTATTAGTGCAGCGACTTGGCAGCCATCTCTCTCTACTTAGCAACTGGGCAAATATTGTTCCTCCTGCTGGGTGACCAATGAGAATGAGGATAGCGCTGTCCACTCTTTCAATACAAGTAGTGTTGGTGTGAACAGCCTCTCTTTCTCCGTGCTTCCCCTCTCATTGAATCGTTACTATTTCAAGAATGCGATCTCATCTACAAACTGTAAATGCTTGGGGACTTTTATGAAGGGAAATTATCACCACGGGCTGAAGTGTGCCTCGGATCAACTTAGGTAGGCACTTCAATTTAATCACTCTCAACTTGTGTGTGTTGTGATATTTGCAAAGTACTGTAATGTTAGTATATTTATTATGAGTATGTCAAAATGTCATATGAGTTGTCATAAAGATTTCCATTACTCTAGAAAAATCTAAACTGACTAAAATTTGGCAAGATACAGATTTCTAATCACATAATGAATGAATCAGGATCCTTTTCCTGAAACACTGGCGGAACGCGCTCTGGAACTAGTTAGCAAGGCAGAGGTATGGCGAATCAAAATCAGACTTGACCCCCCATGGGTTTGTGACTGAAACGTTGTGTAAGCTGACCACAACCCTCATTAACTCTTTGGCCCCCAAGACTTTCTTGGAGAAGAGAAAAATTAATGGAAATTGTAAAGTAAGAGAAAAGACAGGGAAGAGGGCTTTAAAAGGAAAAAAAAACCCAGCCAGGAACTGGCATTTCTTTGAGATTGTTCAGGAAATATTATGGGATGCAAATCCACACTGTGCATTATTGACGGGGTTTTCTGTGTCTTTCCTCCTAATTGTACCTTGTTTTATGACTCTAGAGAGCACATAACCTCTATGTCCTGTATAAATACATGTTGCTATAGATTCAATAAGAACCTGAAGTTTCAGTTACCTTCTCTGGATGCATCAGCGTTGGTTATCTATTAAGTACAAAGTAAATGACTTGCTTTAATGTAGAACTTTCAGTGTGCCATGTTGCAGGCCCTATTACTGCAGAAAAACACTCCCATAATTATCTATATAATGGTAAGCTGTTTTTCAAATCAAATTGATATTGTCTTCATATATGCTGAGATGTTTATTTTTTGGTTTTTTGCAAAGAAAATTTCTACAAACACCAACTCATTCTGGCCACCTAAGAATTTGGTCATAGAAGCAGTATGCTTTCTTTCCCTTGTGGGTTTTAAAACTTGGCTGCATGGTATTTTTAAGTTGGCAGAGTAATATCTTTCAGACAGAGCTTCAGGATTCTACTTAATCGAGTGCAACAGGTTAACAAAAGTGCCAATGTTCCTTAAAAAACAAAAACCAAAAGGCTCTGTGGACTTAAAGTTGATGTTACATATTAGATTAAATTGCCAATGCATGTTTCCGTGTTTATCTTCTGAGATAGGAATAAAATTAAAGTGTGTTACCATAGCAGCATCTGTAACATTTTATGAGACAAAAGATCCTTTTTTCCACACAAAGATCCAAGCCAGAAGCATTATCCATTAAGAGAAGCAAATAAGGCTAGAGGGACATATTTTTTACAGTTGTATTATGGAAATACTAAAGATCCAATGTCCTGAGGTCAGATTGTGAAACACAGCTGTTCACGTTCATTTCTGTCCTGGATTGACACTCTTGGGTAATTCCTGAATATTGATTGGTCCTTACTCTCCAACTTGCTTCAAATTGGAAAAGTTTCCTCCTTCAACATTTTGTCTTGAAGCTCATTTAAGGATAATGAAGAGGTGTTATATAAATAGGTGCCTTGTGAAGCGCAGGTTCAGGCCGCATTCCCGGCTCTGTCTTTTAATCTTGGTTCTTGTTCTCTGCAGCTTTTCTCTTTGGCTCTCTTCTTTAAAATAATGGCCAAGCTGTCCTAGGAATAGAGAAGTGTAGAAACCTGAAAGCCCTTCTGGCTACGAGCTAGTGTGCACTTCCTCCCAGCGACCTTTGCCTGCGTCATCAGCATCCCCCGTAGTGCCGTGATCACTGATCCTCACGGTCTTCCACTGAGTCCTCACTGTGCACCCAAAACATCACCCGGTGCCCCTTCATCCATGTGGAATTCTGGGTACCCTAAGCTCAAGGCCAGCTGGGACTGTGAATAACTAGAGAACTTGTGCCTCCTAATTTAAGCAGTTTCTAAGTTAATGATCAAATGTATTAGCTTTGACAGTTGCTGACTATAAAAAGATATATATATATATATATATATGTATATATATATATATATATATATATATATATAATGATAGGATAGATAAGCAACTACTTTCTCTTAGATCGTTGAGAAGAAAGCTTTGTACTAATATCATTTGGACAAGATGTCATGTCTGCATGTTATACTCTGAGTAACTACTATGAAGACAGCAATATACAATGCATTAATTATTGTAACTGCCCTATTAATCTGTTTTGAAACTGCTTCATTGCTCTTTTTTCTTTTTTTCTCATTAAAATGAATTTTTAAAAAGATAATCAGAGGCACAATAAAAAAGAAAAAATTAATCTGTTATTTGCATAACCCATGAATCAATCAATTAGTAGCCTTCACATAAATCTAGATTATAGTCTTTTAATTAAATACTAACTCACTCCAAAAATGTATATTATTTTTTATTGATCGTAAACTTCAAAACTATGCAAGTCGTGCCATTCAATTCTCTTTATTCGCCTTACTCTCTGCTGACAAATTTTAGCATACTTTACAATCCTCATTCTCTGAATCAAATTGTAAGATTCTTTGGGGCAAATTTTACACCAGGTATAATGTCAAACTTCAGCAATTGCTTGAACTGATAAATGATGTCTTAACGTTTCCTCTGAAGAGTTTAAATCTGGAAAGAAGTTAATGATCTGAGAAATTCCGTTGCCTCTTGAGCAACTGAGTAATAGCGCTTCCCCTTCTCGGCATCGTCTTTGTCGGCCTTCATCAGCGCTTGAGAAGAGGTTGTTGAGGAAGTATGCCAGTAAAACAAATTAACAAATAGCTGCATTATTTACATTGTTTCAAACAGCTTCCTGTACATTACACCATATTCAAGAGTGCTAATTTTTAATGTATTTTTAAATTTGTTTTATCTGTTTTAAAATGTATAAGCACAGCGTCTACAGGGTCTCACTATGTAGGTAGGACTCACAGTGATTCTTCTGTTTTCCACCGCCCAAATGCTGGGATTACAGGCTCAGACCGCCACACCCAGTCTCAATCACAGTCTCAGCATGCCCCAGGGGCGGGGCCAGCACAGCAGGCCTGGATCAAACCCTGGTCCCTGTGCTCTGCCTAAGTAGGTGTTTTAGTTCGCTGAGCTATTTGGCCAGTTGGCTGGCTCAGGTTGCCTTAAGGGCAGGTCTGGTGTGACATGTAGACCTGGGGATCAAGCCGCAGTTCCCTGAGCCTGACTTAGTTTGTCAGAGCTGAGATAACCTGCAAGCCCCCCAGGAGCACTGTTTTCAGGAGCCAAAAATTGTGGAAATGTGAAAGTAACCCAAGTGTCTGTCACCAGAGGGAATATATATATATATATATATATATATATATATACACATATATACATATATATATGGCTGAATAATAATGCATATTATATATATATGTATGTATATATACATACATATATATGGCTGAATAATAAATATATTATCCAGATATATATATTAATTATTCAGAAGGATAAAATAGAAGGGTAGTCTGATATGCCCCAATATGAATGAACTTGAGGTCATTACACCAAGCGAAATAAGCCAGTCACAAAAGGGAGACATATTGTAACATTATTCTTGTATGAAGTACCAACAATCATGAATTTCTTACAACAGAAATAGGGTTGTTGCAAGGATTTGACTCTTAATAGTGAAATGGCTAGAAAGTCTCAGTTTCAAATACAGTAAAAATGAATATATATATACATCATTTATAAACCTACATTAGAATCTATTTTATTATGACTGGACTACTCAGTTCTACATACAGCCTGAGAACTCAGGAAATGTAGGCCCTTATTATAATGCATGGGCTGCAAATGTGGAGAGGAAAGTCCAGTCACTACAACCCCCTCCCTACTTCTTAGGGATGCTCTCAGCTTGGTGGGCACACCCCTCCTCTTTGAACTTCCCTTCCGCCCAGTTCATGAGACCTTATCTCATAACCTTCAGGTTTGGGTACCACTGCTCCACGCTTAGCATAATCCCAGTGCCCCACACACAACTCCCGTATGCCCCCACCCCCAAGGGCAGGTACAGTGGACAGAGATGGGAGCCAAGACTCAGAGGGAGTTATCCAAAATGATGCGGTGAGCCAAGCAAGAAAGCTGAGGTGCAGATCCAGGTCTTTCTCCTACCAATGACCAATATGCTGCTTACTGCTCTATCATGACAGAAAAATCATTAAGCATACCTCTACTGTTTGACTTGCCTGGGTTACCAAGTCCGCCCAGACCTGAAGATTTAATTGGCCTCTCAAACTCCTATGTTCAAGATCAAACACTTGAGTTGACAGCGCACTTACCAGTCTTTCCCACCCACAAGCTCCATCAGTGGCGGAACCTAAGGGCCATGCTGTGTTTCTTCCGCAGCTCACTGCATCAGCAAATCCTGCTGATGAAATCTCCAGAGCTGAGAGTCTCGCACCACGCCATGGCTCAGACTTGGCCTACGTCACGCCTGGCTGCATTTCAGCAGCTTCTTACTACGCAGTATTTTCCCTTTCTGTCCTCAGCGTAATCGTCTTTCTTAAAATCTGCAACTGATCATGACACTAGTGTGCTAGTAAACCACCAGAGGCTCCTTACCGCATTTAGAACAAAATCCTCTGCCTTTCACACAATCTATCAAAGCCCAGCATGTTCCAGACCCTCTGCTCTCATTCTCCAGTCTTCTGATCTCACAGTCTCAGCCAGGCTTTGAATAAACTTCCATTTTCTTTCCATTTCTTAAGTTTTCCAAGCACAGAAAATCTCAGACCCTGTGCATTCTCAGTTCTTGCTGCCTAGAGATCTCTGTTTTCCTGTGTTCAGGAGTCAGCTCAAAGGTCACCACTTCCGGAAGTCCTGGTCTCAACACAGGTAGTGACCTGAGGGAGCTTCCTGAAAGCCCACTTCTTTCCACCCTTTTGCCTTGTTTTGAGAATTGTGTGGCATGGGACACTAACTTCACTTCCTTATTTACCCATTGATGTGTCAGACTGTCAGACTTCTCGTCTTTCTACTAGGTCTTCAGTTCCCTTTTGTCTTAGAATTTGTCCGTCTTTCCCAATGATAGGGTCCCAGGGTCTAAAATTAACACCAAAACACAATATGAATACATGAATAGCTAAGAGAATTAATAGTCATTGGCCTTGAGTGTCTCAGTAAAGGGCAGTAAATGAATAACTAGAATTCTGAAGGATAAATGTCACAGTTGAAGGATGCAGAGTTCTAAAAGAACATAGAAAGTGGGAAATGAACCATCTGGAACAGTGGTCAGAGAGCATTTTCTGGAGACAGTCATGCTTGTAGGAGGCATTCTTTCCTAAGTTTGTTTGTTTACTTATAAGAAAACGCAAGAGTCCCAGCAGCAGCGTGACATTGTTGGTATGGGAGGACAACCCTGATGCTGTGACTTCAGCACTGCAGAGGACTAACATGATCTTGGTCACTGTCTCATCTAACCTTGGGGCAGAATCTCTTAGGTTAGAACTTTTCAGTTCAAAACAAAACAGTTTGTGGGGTTCTCTTCTGTCTGTCGGTCTCTCTGTCTCTCTGTCTCTCTCTCTCTGCTCTGTCTCTCTCTTTCACTCTCTCACTCTCTCTGTCTCTCTCTCTGTCTCTCTCTCCATCTGTCTCTGTCTCTGTCTCTCTCTCTCTCTCTCTCTCTCTCTCTCTCTCTCTCTCTCTCTCTCTCTATTTGCCAGCATAGTTACATTCTTAGATGATCTGTGCCACATCTGGTATTCAGGCCCCTACTGATACTTCCATGATGCTTAATTAAGCATAATACTGGAGTTAATAAGAAGGGCATGTTGTGAAGCATTTATTGCATAGTTGAAATGTGACCTTTATAAAATCTTCCAAAACACAAAACGTTTTTAAATTATTTTGAATCACCTGAGTCACATCTTCTGGTAGATTTAATGAGTAAATAATATTTTACAAGCTGCTTATATGAATGTGCTGTCCACATTTTGCCACACTCACTGTCTCACTTAAACTGCCACAGTATCTATTATGGGCCTTTTTTTTCTCTCTATTCTGACATTTCTCAAATCCATTGTCAAATTCCTGTTAGGCCCGTGGTTATAACAAATGATTATTCTTGCTGGTAATGTACAAGCCCCCATACTGAGAAGAAATGGTCTCCCCACTCAGTTCCTCTCCCTAATAGACTATGCTCCACTGGAGACAGAACTAGCTCTCCAAATTACCGTCACGCAGTGTCATGCAGTAGATGTTCAATTACTCATTCAATGGATGAGTCAATCTCCCCAAGCGTTCACATCAATATCCCTCCTGCTTTAAATAAGTCACAGAAAGAAATATTAAGGGTCAATTCTTCTGCCCTTGATTTGGGTCGCAGTTGGTAGCCTTTCAAAGTAAAACTCATTATACACAACAGAGTGCTAAATAACCTGACGTCTTTGTCACAGATGCTTTTAATAGTTAGAGGAAAAAAAAAATGCAACCATAAGAGGTGAAAGCTAGAAAACGTCTCAGGCTTAGAATATAGTTATCACTCTCACCTAAAAATAAGAGGTTCACATTCGCCATCATTCTACTACCTGTTTTTTCCCAATTCTCCTATTTGCTATTACTCTAACATTTGGTATTCATAGCTTATTAATCCCGGAGATGCTTGAAGATGCCTGCAAGTCAAGAGTCTATTGGCCACCCAACGTCCTCGCATTTCCTGCGCTGATTCTCATCCACACTGCTTCTCTAACTTTAATGCACCTGTGAGTCAGCTGGGCACCTTGTGCAAATAAAAACTGTGCTTTAGTGAGTCTTGCACATGGCTTGCGATGCATCATTTCTAAGCCGCCAAATGATGCTAGGGAACATCACTGAGACGTTCTTGACTTGGTTGCTTATCAAAATTATCTAAAAAGCTTACACATATCATTTCCTGGCCCCTGCCACAAGACTCTGTCATAGTCTACCTGCAGGAGTAGCCTAGAAATCTATATTTTTTAATCAGCGTGCGCAGATTCTACTACAGATGGTCCACAGTCCATGACTGGAGGAAAGCTGGTCTAGGAAGAGGAAAATCATTTTAGAAATGTTAATATAACTGTCTAAAAACATGCAACCTAAAGGAATATGAAGGAGAAAATAATACTATAGTTCAACTTTTTCAAGATGCACTGTTTCTTTTATTTTAACATCTTTGAAGCTGGAAGGCATCTGTAATTTGCAGTTATGATTGAACTTTTCTCTGTGGCACCTAAAATGTAGATTAAACACAGTGATTTATACTTCCTATGTTTACAACCCTTTCGAAAAGTTAACCCTATGTCTTCAGAATATAATTTATTACATTAAAAGTTATTTCTAAATATTTCCTTAATTGATATTTAAAATAATATATTTAGAATTCTATTCTATGTTGATAAAAACTATATATAACTTATACAGGAGGATTTATGACACCCGTAGATTGTGAAATGATTATCACAAGCTATTAATATACTCATCCGGTAGCACACAAAATGATTGAAAATAGGATGAATGTTAAATTCTTAAAATATCTTTGCAGCAGAAAACGCATTGCCCTTAACGCCTCTCGAAACACTCCCTCTCACTTTGGGCACCTCTATCCCATCATTCTTGCTACTTCCCAAAGCAGTTCCAGGAGCCCTCTTGCATACGTGTCTTCAAACACACTGTCCTGGGTGTCTTGATGTCCTGAATCAATTCAGATGCTCACCTTTCATGATCACCTGGCCTTCTGAGAAGATCCAGAAGTTACACGGGCCATGTCCAGTGAGTGAGACGAGGACCCACCACGCTGTCTTTATGGGCCCACCGTTCTGTTGGATGGAACTCGGCAATAGCATTCACTGTGCTTTTTGTCTTACTTCATACAGACATGAAGGGTGACTTTTGGAAATTCTTTAGCAAGTGACAGGAGCAACAGAGAAAGTGAATTCAGAGCTAAGGGATTATTTTGAGGGAGATAAATGATAATATGTCTGTTATTGTAATACATTTTCTAAAACGTAAGCACTCCCCATAAGTTTTTATTAATTTTAATGAAAAGAAATAGCAATGAAACAGTTTCACAACAGGTTAGTAGGACAGTTCCAATAATTACTACGTTGCATATGGTTGCCCTTGTAGTATTTGTTCAGGGTACAAGATGAAGACATGATATCATCTATAAACACTATTAGTACAAATCTTTCTTCTCATTGAGCTAAGAGAAAGTAGCTGTATATATAGTCAAATAGTTCATAATAGTAGTGAATTATCAGCACAACTGGCAATGTCGGAAGCTGTTGACTTGAGCTTTTTACAGCTCAGCATATTAATATGGTTTTATTTTTTTATACCTGATGGTTAGACTATTCTGCTGGATGATTAAGACCAAGGTAAAGCAAGACCTATATAACAAAAAATGTAACTTTTGTATCTGACAAGGTCATTCAAATTCCCTCAGCATTTTTCATGAAACTATGAACAGCTGTTTGAAGACCTTTTGACAATGTGACCTGTCTAGACAAGTCACGGCCATTTCTTGACCAATTTCCTCTCTGTGAAAGCCTGACAGAATGTTTTCTCTCTAGATGACTCTCCTTAGGCACACTATAGATCATTGGTCACTTTTCTCTGTGGCTGCACAATCTCCTTGTACAGAAAATTTGGGACGCCACTGACTTATAGGATGTTACAGTACAGGTTCTGTCTTGAATCTTCACTGACCTTAAAGGGCTAGGGCCAAAATATTAGTTATCCTTTTAGTCCTTCCTTTTCTCTAACTTTTTGGTCTGCTAACTTAAGTTGTTAACCCTCCAAAAGAGAAGCTTAATGATATTATTCCCTATAATTTAGACACTTGAGCTTAACATCACTATCTTTCTGAATATCAAAGGCATAATATGAAAGGCCTATTTTCCATAAATCATTGATACTCTATATTTTACATCCCTATACAATGTGAACAAAATAATTACACATTTTTACAAAGAAATTTAGGAATTTAGCCATATACTAAATTGTAGCTGAATAATCTTATAGCATTTTTTTCATCTCTCTCATTTATTATCATTTTTTAAACAAACATTTACTTGAGAGAGAGTATATCAATCATTGATATAACATTAGAAGCAGCACACATCTAGAAGACCAGAATGACAGGCATTAACAGGATAGTTTTAGTATCCCACAATGCAAACCTCAGTGTAGTTGCTCACTTTACAGATATTAGCATATATAGTTAGTCAGGGTGAGAATTCTACCAATTAACTGCTAGTTTCAAAAACCTGTTGGAGATTCTTGGGACAATTGTCTTAGCCATCCTGTATACATAAGTGCATGGTTTTTCCCCTGCCATGTTTCCTAACTTTTCTCTTAGCTCTCTCTTTGCTGCTCAGTCCTTAAGTTCTTGATTTCCATTTAGCTATGTTATGCCTTTCCATTTTTATTTCTTCTTTTGAGTTCTTATACTAGGGAGACTATACAATATTTAGACATGTAGGTCTGGTTTATTTCACTTATGAGTATATGGTCAAGATACATCCACTTATATATGAAGCCTTCAAGTTTATCATTCCTTATAACTGAGTAATAGTCCATTGTATAAAAACACCACACCTTTTTCATCCATTCTTCATGTGAAGGGTATTTTGGCTGTTTACAAGATTTGGCTATCATAAATTGTGCTGCTGAAAACATAGGTGCACAAATATCACTATGATACGATGGTTTCAGTTCTTTTGGGAAAATTCCCAGGAAGAAAATAGCTGGATTGAATGAGATTTCCTGTTCTAGTTTTTTAAGGCACCTCCACACTGATTTCCGTAATGGTGGTATCAGTCTACATTCTGAATTCCCACCAGCAGTGGAGAAGTGTTTCTTTTTCCCCACAGCCTCTCCAATATTTGTTGTTGGTTGATTTCTTTATGATAGCCATTCTTTCTGGAGTGAGATGGTACCTAAGTGTTGTTTAAATTTGCATTTCATGGATGGCTAATGATGTAGAGCATTTTTTCATGTATTTATCAGCTTCTAGTAATTCTTCTGAGAAGCTTCTATTCATCTTAGATGCCCATTTCTGGATTGAACCTTTAAATTTTGGGGTAATGTTTTTTAGGTCTTTATAAATTCTAGCTAGAAGACCTTTGTCTGAATACTTGTTAAGATTTTTTTTTTGAAATTTGTGCTCTGTCTTTTCACTCTGTTGGTAATTTCCTTTGACATGAAAAAACTTCTCAGCCGGAGAAGATCCTAATTGTTGATTTTTTTCAAGTGTTAAATATTCATTTTGATTTTTCTCCATGAACTCTCCCTACCCCATTGACTTCAAGATTTTCTCCCACTTTCTCTTCCAGGAGATTTAGTGTTTCTGTTTTAGTATTTAGATCTTTAATCCACTCTGACATTAGTTTAGTGCATGGTGATAGACCTGGTGATAGGTCAAGTTTTAGTTTTCACCATGTAGAGATCCAGTTTTTCCAGCACCGTTTGTTAAAGAGGCTATCTTTCTTCCAGCAAATATTTGTGGCCCTTTTGTCAAAGATAAGGTGGCTCAGTGTGTTAGTAGTTGCTTCCACATCTTCTAATCTATTTCATTGATCCTCAGGTCTGCTTTATTATCAATACCATGCTGCTTTTATCACAGTAGCTTTATTATGTTTTGTTTTTGTTTTTTGTTGTTGCTGTTTGTTGGGTTTTTTTTTTTTTTTTTTTTTTTTTTTTTTTTTTTTTTTTTTTTTTTTTTTTTTTTTTTTTTTTTTTTTTTTTTTTTTTTTTTTTTTTTTTTTTTTTTTTTTTTTTTTTTTTTTTTTTTTTTTTTTTTTTTTTTTTTTTTTTTTTTTTTTTTTTTTTTTTTCTGTACTAGGGATTGAACTCAGGACCCTGTGCTTGTTGGGCAAACACTTATTCTACTGAGCCATCTCCCAGGTCCTTATCACAGTAGCTTTGTAGTATAACTTTAAGTCAGGAATTGTACTGCCTCCCGCCTTATCTTTGTTGCCCATGATAGTCTTTGCTATTCTAGATTCCAAATAAATTTTAGGAATGATTTCTCTGGCTCTGTGAGGTACACTGATAGTTTTTGCGTCAGACTGCATTAAATCTGTATAACAATTTTTGGAGTATGGCCATCTTCACAATGTTAGTTCTTCCTATCCAGAAGCAGGAAATATTTTTTTTTTCATTTTCTGAAATCCTCTGTGATCTCTTTTTTTATAGTACTATAGTTTTCATTGAATAGATATTTTATTTCTTTAGTTAGATTAATTCCATGGTGCTATTGTAAAATGTATAATTTCTCTAATTTTTTTAAAGAATTTATTTTATTTTGTTTTACTTTTCTTGTTTCAGAACTTTTGTTTGTTTATTTATTTTTATGGATGGCTCAGCCTGCCCTGAGGGCAGAGCTAGCGCAGCATGTGGTGCCGGGGATCAAACTGCGGTCCCTGCAGCCTCCCAAGCTTTCCTAAGCAGGTGCTTTAGACCACTGAGCCATTCTTCCAGGCCCCTAATTTCTCTAATTTACCTCTTAGTGTATTTGTTATCTGTGTAGAGGAATGCTGTTGACTTTTGTGTGTTGACTTTGTATCTTGATGTGCTACTGAATTTGTATATTAATTCTAGTAGCTTCTTCATGGAGTTTTTTTGGTTCTTCCAAGTAGACCAGCATGTCTTCTGCAAATAATGACAGTTTAATTTCTTCTTTACCTATTCTTATTCCTTTTATTTCTTTATCTTGTGTAATGGCTCTACCTAATGATTCCAGAACTATAGTGAATAGGAGTGGTGATAGAAGACATCCTTGTCTTATACCAGATCTGCTAGTAAAAGACCTCAGTTTTTCCCCATTTATAATTGTGTTAGCCATTGGATTATCATAGATGACTTTTATCAGATTGATGTAGAGACTACCTATTCCAATTTTCTGTAGGACTTTGAACATGAATGAGTGATGGACTTTGTCAAAAGTCTTTTTTGCATCAATTGAGATGATCATGTGGTTTTTTGAGTTGGCTCTATTGATACAGTTTATTACATTTTTACATTTGGGTATGTTGACCATTCTTGCATCCCTGGGAAAATCCTACCTGGTCATGATGTGTAATCTTCTTAATGATTTTCTGTGTTCTATTTGCAAGGATTTTATTGGGGGTTTTTACATCTATGTTCATGAGATAAATTGGCCTGTAGTTCTCTTTTTTAGTTGTATCTCTCTCTGGTTTTGGTATCAGTATAATACTTGCCTCTAGGAATGATTTTGGAAGGACTCTTACCTTTTCAATTTCATTGAAGAGTTTGAGTAGTATTGGGATTATATCTTCTGTAAATTTCTTATAGAATTCAGTAGTGAATCCATCAGGACCTGGATTTTTGTTTGTTGGTAAATTTTTTATTACCTTTTATACTTCATTGGATGTTACTGGGTTATTGACAATTATATCTTCTTGATTCAGTTTTAGTAAATTATATCTTTCTAGGAATCTGTCCATTTCATCTGGATCTTCAATTCTGTAAGAGCAAACATTCCCAAAGTAGCTATTAATGATCTTCTGAATCTCTATTGTGTCTATGGTAATTTTGCCCTTTTCATTCCTTTTTTCTTGAATTTGAGACTTTTCTTTATTTATTTATTCTACCACAGCCACCTCAGAAGTTTACTATAAGGTCATTTTAACTTTGAGGAAGAGCCTCAAATTACACAATGCCAAATGGCTTTGCTCAGAGCTCCTAATGACACTCACAAAAGAGCATATCCAGAGTAGCTTCAGAAAGAATGATGGTATAACTCAGTGCAAAATGAGAGGGAAGAGTTT
>PVJA010032318.1:0-24211 GCA_004027025.1 Myocastor coypus | reverse complement strand
TTTCTAATACTAGGAGAAAATATATCATGTTTTATAAGTATATTGTAAGTCAAAAATACAGCATGAATCATAAAATAAAAATTATAATTAAGCAGTACTCAGAAAATTAATTAAATATTAATTAATTAAAAATTAAATATTTCAAAACAATATTCCAAAATTCAAATCAAATCTTGAGTCCAAGTTAGGGGCCAGAATATTGTGTATCATATATATGACTCTGTAATCAATTCAGAGAACTCACATAGTATTTGAATAGATTAATATATACAAAAATACCAATTAAGAAAATGTTTCCATGGTAGTAAAGAATTACCAAGAAAAAATCATAACATAAATACTGGAATGGCAAATACATGACCAACACTGTTAACAGTTTGGGGATAGTATATCACACAAAGTTCTAGTATGTCATGTACATGGACAGTGTCCATGATGCTTACTGGTGGCCAGGTGTCACTTGTGGGACTGAGCTACTGTTTGCCTTGAAATCCATCCTGTAGACCCAGACAGAATGACCCCCAGGAGAAGTCCTGGGGGTGCAGGAGAAGTCCATTTGTAGAATATGCTAATGGGAATATTTTCCTGTTGTATACAAAAGAATAGTTGAAAGACTGCTGTTGTATACCTCTTTTTCTCCCGTGTTTAATTGTTTACCCTATTTGGTGGGTTCTTTCTGTTCTGTTTCATGGAGTTGTGGTCATTTTGATCCCTCTCTAGAATGTCTTTTAGTAAACTGTGTAGTGTTAGATTTGTCATCATGAAATTCTTTAGTTGTTGTCATGGAATATTTCACTTCTCCATTATATTTGAGAGTTTTGCAATGCATATCAGTCTGGGGTGGAATTTGTTTTCTGGCAACACTTGTAGTACTCCATTCCATTCAATTCTTTTTTTTTTTTTTTTTTTTTTAAGACAGGGTCTCACTATGCAGTTCAGGCTGGCCTTGAGCTCACTTTTGTAGCTCAGGCTGGTTTTGAACTCACATGGATCCTCCTGCCTCAGCCTCCCAAGTGCTGGGATTACAGGCGTGTGCCACCATACCTGGCTTTCCATCCAATTCTTGACTTGATGGCTTGTAAAGAGAAATCTGCTGTTATTCTGATGGGTTTTCCTTTAAATGTGATATTTCTTTTTTCTAGCAGCTTTTAGTTCCCATGCTGAATGTTTGGGATCTTGATTATTATATGTCTGGGTGTGGTTTTATTTGGGTTGATGTTATTAGGAGTTCAATATACTTCGGTTATCTGAATGTCAAATTGTTTCCCCATATTTGGGAAGTTTTCTGCCCATATTCTTTTCATATCATTTGTATTGATTCCTTCTCATTGATGCCTATTAGTCTAATATTATTCATCTTTGCATCATCTTGCAGATGTTCAATTATTTTTTCCTGTCTTCTAATTGTTTTTAAAAGATCTTTTCTTAACTTTCCCTAGCTGCAATGGTGTCTTTAAGGTCTGAAAGTCTATTTTCACTTTAATTGAAGTGGTTTTGCCAGCTTGTGATTGAGGTTTTAATTTCCTGCATACCACTTTGAATCTGCTTCATGCATGCTATTACTTTCCTATATTGCTCATTCAAGGATTCCATCATTTTTCTATTGTCCTTTATCAGTGTCTTTTTTAGAAGTGCTTACTTCTTTCATTTATAGTTATTTCTTTTTTTACTTAAGAAATTATTTTTGATCTGATTCCCTCTATACCTTTCTGCTGTTGTTTCTTTGCTTCAGATATTATTTTAGAGATTTCAGTCAAGTGTGTGATTTCCAATTTCTTTTAAGCTATTATCTCTTGCATTTGCTCTGGGTGGGCTCAGGGCCTGAGAGTGTGTTTTGCTCCTTCTCTTGTCATTTGTATCGCCCTGCCTTCTGACCTTTGGTGTAGAGCTTTGTTAGAGTTCCTACCTTAGCATCAGATCTGAACCTACCAAGTTCAAACTCATCCAGGTGGGTGTGGCTTGGGTTTAGCTGCTGAGCTCCACTTCTTCCTGCTGCATCCCTTGGAGGTGATCCTGCTGTGCTACTCTAGCAAGATGTTCTGCCCCTGAATTGGCTGGGTGGGTCTTGTCTATAGTCTCTCTGCAGGGAGCTCTGCCACTGTTTTCCACACTGGGCCTGCCTGATGAAGTTCCACTCACATACCAGGTTTTGTTGCTGGGTTGCTGCTGAACTATATCCCCAGCCCTCACACTAACATTAGTAACATGCAGAACAGGAATACTAGTCACTGTCAGGCTTACCACTATGGTCCCACACAGGCTGTATCCCACCTTCTCATCATGGCTTAGAATGCTGTCAGTGTCCCTTATCTTGTTGGAGATTCCAGACTTAATTTTGGAAATGTTTGATCATAGGCAATCCTTTTTTTTTTTTTTTTTTTTTTTGCGGGACCGGGGTTCAAACTCACAACCTTGCACTTGCCAGGCTGGCACTTGTGCCACAGAACTATCTCCCTGGCCCCCCAGTCCACTCTTTTGTTGGTAACATATGAGGCATTCTGCAAAACCTGCTAGGTCCCTAGATAGTGCCCCCTTCCTCATAAAAGCAACACATTAATTCTTTTTCATCCAAAGCACCAGCTCCTTTCTGGTGGTTGTTAGTAGGAGCCCGTCCCCCAGCAGCCAGCTGCAGTTCCCAGCTTTCAACTCAGGGCCAGCATTATGTGTGGGAATTAAGATCCTAAGAGTCTGGGAATCCTAGATCAGGAATGTGCTCCCTTCCATTCCTGACTCTCAGACTTGTCTGTTCTGGCTACAGGATAGCAATTTATTGGCAGATTCAAAACATGTACTCACATCACCTATCTCTAGAGCCAAGTCTTTGGAAGATGGTTTGCCTTTGTACTAAGCCTGTTGCTTATTGGGTGATAGCTGAGATAAGTGAGTTTCCATTGCTGCAGTTCTTGGGTATGAAATGAGTCCCTCAGTATGAGGAGATGCTGGGGTTGCATGGCTGTGATGAGATGTATCACATACCTCACAGATGAGGGCATCATTATCAGAGAAGGCAAGACAGATTGAGAGCCAGGCTACCATGTTTGCCCAGGAAAGTGCTCATAGTCAAGCGGTGTGATGACTCCAGTATGCCAATAGGTCATGCCAACTCATGCCATCAACATGCTCTCCTCAGGGCATGTGCTGTGACTGAGCAAGGTTCTCTCTTGCTGGGACTTTGCCTGACATGCCTGAAGCCACCATATATTGTGGGCCGTGCCATGGAGTTGGCACAGCCACTTGTCTTCATGTTCTAGGCAATCTTGTCACATGCTAGTCCCATCCCATGGAGACTGGCCTGGGGATCCTCTACTTTTCCCGTTTCTCTGGATATACTGACACAGGGGACAGAAGGAACCTGCAGGTAACTGGGGGAGTGGCTGAGCTGCAGATCCATCAGACATCTGGGGATACAGCAGGGCCAGCTGGAAAACACAGGGCACCCAGGGTGAGCCAGGTGAACAGCTGTTAAGTAGAAGGGTTTCATCGGCCATCAACCTGCCAAATGTATAAATATGCTGCAGTCATGGGTGGCTCCTTTTCTTCCACCTAGTTGGCTGGCTGCCTGTCACCACCTGACCTCCACCTGACCTCAGCTTTCTGCATTGAGTCTTGTCCTCATTTCTTCATGCTCCACCATCTCCCCACACCCTCAAATTTCAAAAGCTGTTCTGGACACAGCAGATAATCAACACAATTGCCAGCTCACCCCACTCCTAGCTCGCCTTCCATGGAGCCTCAGGTGAGCTCAATGCTCAGTTCCAGGTGAGCAACGTTTGGCCCCTTAGCCAAGTACAGCTTCATCTAGCATTTGCCAAGCTTGACCAATGAGACAGAATCTCCTTATAGCAGAAAACTCTCCCTACCCGCCAGCCAGTGTGCCTAACTTGCCAGCTCACCCCACTCCCAGCTCGCCTTCCATGGAGCCTCAGGTGAGCTCAATTCTCAGTTCCAGGTGAGCAAGGTTTGGCCCCTTAGCCAAGTGCAGCTTCATCCAGCATTTGCCAAGCTTGACCAATGAGACAGAATCTCCTTAGAGCACAAAACACTCTCCCTACCCACCAGCCAGTGCGCCTATTTCCGTTAGTTGCTTATGTAACCTCCAGTTTATTTTGATTTGTTCCTTAGAAATGGCTGGCCACTGTGATGCTCACCTGGGTACTGATGTGCATGCTAAGAACCAAATGTAACTGCCAAATACTCTGCTTCTTGCTTGCGAACTCCACAAAAGTCTTCTCTGCACTTCGAGGCTTGCTATTTTTTTGAGGCCAGCGCCTATCAAGGTTAAATAAATCTGCCTCCTAATCTTGGGTAATGTTGTGGTGTTTGCCTGCTACTGTACTTTCTGCAGTCCCTCACATCTGCTGTAGAGCAGTACTGATTGACCCACGTCCTATGGCTGCAGCAGGCCATCAGCAAAAGCTCTAACAGGGTGGCAACTCTGACTGAGCGCGCTTGGTAGAAACAGGGACTTGGTTTTGCACCCAAAATAGTATCCAGCAAGCATTAAGGGCCTTGTGCTTACTGAGTGACAGATTGCAAGACAAGCGAGTATAGCGCCTGTTGCAAGACGGCAGTGTCTAGCTCGGTGGTTCTCAACCTTTCTAATGCCGTGACCCTGCAATACAGTTCATGTTGTGGTAACCCCAAACCAAAAAATATGTCGAGAAATATTTATTACTAATTCCAATAAATAACATTTCACCATGGCATAGCATGGGTTTAAATATGTATTTTCCAACGGCTTTAGGAGACCCGTGTTTTGGTTGTTCAACCCCTGCAGGGGTCGTGACCCACAGGTTGAGAACCGCTGGTCTAGCTGCCCTTAGAGAATGCAGCTCCTCCTGATGTTCACAAACATGCTGTTATTATTTATGTCTAGTTGTCCCCCAAAAACCTCATGTAATTATGGGGCAGGGACTTCTAGAGTTTGAGATTTGATTCATGATCCCTGGGATTATGTGTTTTAGTACTGATGGGATTATGGTCTGAGTACTGCAAGGAATTATAGGTGCGGCCTGAGGCGGACAGGCTAAGGCAGAGAGCCTGATGTAATTTACAGGGAGACAGAGAGACAGACTGCGCTGTTGCTCTGCTACCCTGGTTGGCTGGCTGCCTGTCACCATTTTGTTACTGTTCTGCCGCCATGAACTGCTGCTCTCTGCCATGTGCCTCTCTGCCTTGGATCCAGCCGAGTATGGACTGAAACCTCCAGAAACTGAGCTAAATAAACCTTTCCTTCCTTCATTTTGAGTGTCAGGTATTTGTCCCAGCAATGAGAGAAAAGTAACTAAGACAGATACTCTCGCTGTTTCTGACCAGGAAGGAGTCCTGGGGCGGGGAGAATGCTTGGCTCTATTGTCAGCTGTGCCTTACTACTAATTAATTAAGCAGTGTTAGGGTGAATCAACCTCCCATTCCCATCTAGGATGGAAGAGAGCACTTTTATTTTTATCTAAAAAGAGATCACTAAAGGACAGAACCAGTACAACACACCCCCCACCCCACCCCCACACCTGCCCTGCACACCAAGAGCCATTTCCTTCCAAAGTTTATTAGCTGGGACTTTGGAGTACAAAAGAAAATGCCACCCCACAGGCTACGGGATTGTGTTGGTGTAGTAAACGAGGTGTAGTAAAAGATTTCCTTTTCTGTGGTGCTGGGAATGAACCCTGCATCTGGGCACATCCTAGTGAAGGCTGCACCAGAGCGACAGCACCATCCTGAAAGCCTTCTTTGCTCAGATGGTACTGGTGACTGATATTTGGGGTTCTACCACTCTGCTACCTACCTAGCTTTTTAAAACATCTTTTATTTTGAGCTAACCTCTTAGTAAATTGCCCAGGCTGACCCTGAACTTTTGATCCTCTGGCCTCAGCCCTCCACGTAGCTAGGATTATAGGTGTGAGCCACAGCACGAAGCCCCAGATACTTCTTTTTGGTGGTACTGGGGATTGATCCTAAGGCATTTGCATCAAGCTCGTCATTTCTAATTTTGAGACAAGGCCTTACTAAGTCTATAAATTTCCCAGGTAAGACTCAATCTTGGAATCTTCCTATCTCAGCCTCTCAAGAGTGCTGGGACAACAGGTGCATGTCATTGCACCTAGCCTCTGGGAGATTTCTTGATAAGAATGTATTTATTTTTTCAAAGCTCAAGATGGTAATCTTAGTCAATTAAATAAAATGGATAGTCACATACACCATGAACACTTTTTTGCTTTAAACATGCAGGAACACAAGTGTGATGATACCCCAGCTATTCAGGGGACAAAAGTAGGAGGATCACAGGTTTGAGATCAGCTTAGGGAACTCAGTGCAAACTCTGTCTGAAAAACAAAACAGCTGGGAACAGAGCTCAATGGTGGTGCTTTCTTGTGTGTAGAGGGCCCTGGGTTCTTCCCCAGCAACACACACACACACACACACACACACACACACACACACACACATCCCGAAAAATGCTTAAATTTAAAAGAGAATTTATGATCATATGTAGTCATTAAATGTACTTTGAAAAAAGCATCGTTCACTTTTAGAACATAAAGTAAATACTTGTAATGTTTACAAGCTATTGAAGGTATACGGATTCATGCGTACTCCTAAGCAGAATGTATGATCATTTGAGTTCCCCCAAGAAGTGAATTCAATGTATTTTGTTTGTTAAAAAAAAAAAAAAAAAAGCACAAACCCTGCCAAAAACAGAGCCAAAAAACACCAAACCATCTGTCAAGCAAAATATTTTTAATTAGTAGGGAGATCATAAATAAATCCACATAAAAGATTTAACAGAATTACAAAGTTTTGTGTTTCTTTTGTGGCCTCATTTCATAATACGTGTTAGTCAATCTCATTCTCTAACTGTGACAAAAGGCATTGTCATCCAACAAAGAAGCACAGTTTAAGCAATTCATATTCTGTAGTTACATTTTTACATTTTCTTTACAAATGTAACATTTATGTACATCATATATATACTTTTCTATAGTTCATGTACTGGAACTCTACTGTCTTTATAGGGACAACGTGTAGGAACCATTCCTTGCCAAAAAGTAACTCATAGAAACAAGTACCATTTCCTGTGGTGCCTCTTGTCAGACTTCACGTCCAGAAAGGTTGTAGGAATCGTAAGAAAACAGCTGTATCTAATTTCACATGATGACATGTCATTCCACAGGGCTAAGAAGATTGCCAGCTTGCGCTGAGAGCGCAGGAACTCTGAACTACTGGTACGGTAGAGCTGACTCCAGCCTGTGTGGGGCAGCGCCACGGCGACAGCACTGTGGCTGGGACAGTGCTGCTCCTTTCTCCCTTCCCAGCCACCACAGCCCCAGGCAGAGCCAGTGAGCACGTGTGCTTCTGTGACAGAGTACGCGCTACCTAGGTTACATATCTTGGCTTCTCAATCACTTTTATTCTATTTCACTTACAAATCTGCTGCTGGACATGAACCAGAAATTCATAGTATGAGAATGCAGCTTCTGTACGATCTTCAACCAAATGCTGGAAGAACTCTGTTTTGACAGGACTCTCATCTCTGCAAGAGAGCAAGACGCCATTTATCTAAGGGTGCTTAAAAATGGCACCAATGTGTGGGACTTCAGGGGTCACTAATCAAGTGCTCTGCCTGAAACACATTATGGCAGCACTGAAAACTAGTTGAGACCCACATCACCACTCAGGGAGGTGCACAATGCCATGTGGCCATGGAGGCACTTACTTTACTATGTGGAGAATGGGGCTCAATGGCCTGCTATCTCGAAGCCATGTCAGGAAGGATCTGGTCCTTTCTGATGAAAGTGTATCCAGCTCTGGAAGATGTGTCTGAAAAAAAAAAAAGAACAGAATGAGGAGCTATTTCCCCTCTGAGATGTAAGCAGAATTAGAAGTGTATCATGATTACAAATCACAAATCAAACACCTGAGTTCTATGCCTGCTCCTGAGAGTATTGACCACGAAGCACTCATCTAGAATGCTGGCAAATCCCTGTTAATTTTCTGGATAAATCAGAAAGAACTGTTTGCTCATAGGTATGTCACTGATGTTTTATTTACTAATTTTTTTTTTCTGGATAAAACCAAAGAACATACACAGTGATTAGTACATCACTGGTATCACCATGTGCCTTTGTTTCTTCTGTACTCCAATGCAGGGCCACCACTAAGTCCAATTCACTTAGCAGTTACATACTACTCTATAGTCTTAAAATATCCTCTGAGGAGAATTTCATGCTTAACTCTGAAAATTTAAAATCCAAACACTAGATCTGGACAAAGATTATATTGAACTTACATTAAATTCTGGAAAATGAACACAATTACAGTATGTGTTATACAATAGGCTCTCAATGCGATGAATGAAACCAGAACCCAGCATCACATTTCTTGGCCTGGGTAAATCTACATTCAGTAAAGGCCCAATGAAAAATTAGGCTAGTATCAGTAAGCTACATAGAAGCTATCTGTAAGCAGTGTGACATTTCTTTGGAAGGTAAACATGGATATTATGGGATGGATGAAGCCCAAGCACCTAGGAATGTGGAGCAGTGCTGCTCACTACAGCCTCAGACAAAAACAGCTGCCGTTAAAAAAACAGCTGCCGTGTCCAGCAAGATATAGGCTCCAGACCTACAAGGGGGCAAACTGTAACCCAAGCCACACAATGGAGGTCTCGCAGATGTAATGGGAGGTAAAGAGAAGCCAAACACAAAAAAGGCTTCTTTCAATTACTATGATTCAGCTAAGAAGATTAGCAGCTGCCAAAGTGGAGGAGAAGGGACAGATCAGGAAATAAGGGCTCTCTTTATTGAAGGGATGGAAATGCTAAGAAATGACAGTATTAATGGCTATATGGTACTGTGAAGATACTTAAAAATCAATCAACTATACCTTTTAAAATGGCTAACAGTGAATCTTACATATTTTATGTCAATAAAAACATTAAAAACCAAGAAAACGAAGTTGTATAAAATTTACTGACCATTTTCTGTGGTATTGATGCAAAATTAGGATATCCAAGTACATCCTCTATGAAGTGACCATCACAGCCATTTCCAATCCAAATGTAAAAAACCTTAAAAAGGTAATAAAACATTGAAACACCTTAATAGTTCTGAAAACCCATTACAGTTAATCCTCTCAAAATGACCAGGCAGAAGGTCAAGTCTGTAGGGATGTACATAAAGCAAGACAGAAAACTGGTGGTTGGCACACTGTGAATTCATATCCAAGAATTCAAAGCAGTGGGGTAGTCTATGGCCACAGTGGGCTGTCTGTTATCACTGAGAACTCTAAAAGGTTTGACAGCATAGCTCTGAGCAACTCCTACCCTCGTTTAAATTGTAAGGGTTCTCATAACATATATATGGTTTGTCTCTAGTAGTAATGTAATGCTTTAATCAGAATAATTGACATCATAGTTCCCATTCTTTATTTTGGTGGTGGTGGTATAATGACTGAACTCATCAGGGCCTTTGCACTAAGCTACAGCCTCAGCCATTCTTGTGATTTTGGAGACATGTTCTTGCTAAGTCACTGAGCTACCCAGGCTGGGCTCAAAGTTCTGACTCTCTTGGCTCAGTCTCCCAGAGTACCAGGGATATCACCCACTATTCTATTACCAACACTCTACTTCATCTCAAGGGTATGCCCTTCTCTGGCTACCCAAATCTTCTTTCCACTCAGTATCACATGAAGCTATTTGGACCATTCAACATAATTTCCCTCCTTGCAGTGCAGTGACTTCTCAACTAAACTCATCAGCCGAGATTTCTGGCAATGGTTGTAAAAAACTGAACCAGGTAAACTCTTGAAGTCCTTGGAATTTTGAGACCTCAGAAATAAGAACTGCTCTTTTGACTTCTTAAGGACACTGAGTTCATAGTAATACCCTCATTGATCTCTGCTAAGAATACAATGTCAGCCATCAGCAACATGGAATGGAATCAGCCCCTTCCTGCATCCACAGGGACCCAGAACCACCTCCCTAGAGTAGCAGAGCCCAGTGGAGAGTGCTCACCGAGCCACAGTCCATGAGGAAGGCACCTTCCCGTGTGAGTTTCTCTGCAGACAGCTTCTGGAGAGGTGGCTGAGGCACCACCCTGTCATTGACATGAACTGCACCCTGCCAAAGAGTGGACAGAGTGAAACAGCTGATGCTGCTGCCATCAGCATGCCATCCTGGGATGGGGTGCAGTGGTCACTAACTGGATGGAATACTAAAAGTAGACACTTGAGAACTTTGTAGGATGCAAAACAATACTGACTGCATGCATGCTACCTTGGTCACACAACTGAGAAACTCAAATATATTCCAACTAAGAATAAAAGCAGGAGTACTCTGCCCTGCTGACTTCCCTTTCCGGTTCAGGAAACAGTGGAAGTGTGACCACTGATTGTTCTGCACTACAGTCTACTTCTTTGTTTTTTTTTTTTCCGGTACTGTGGATCAAACTCAGGACCTTGTGCTTGCCAGGCAGGCACTTATGTTGCTGAACTGTCTCCTCATCTATAAACTACTTCTTTATGTTTCTTCAGAAATTTAATATTATGTCTTGGAATTAATACTAATTCCAGAGAGTATAGTTTTAACACAAAACCCTAAAGTCCCACACACATTTGCAAATTAGAATTATTGTTGGATATCAGATTAGGATAAGTAAATAATCAGTGTTGTACTGTGATTATATTCGAAATTACCAGCATCTCAGAATACAAATGGAAATGCCCACTCTATAGCTTAGCTTTGAAACAAATATTACAACTAAACTCCCAAGAAAAGTCACACTGCAGTTATCTGAGAATGCCATTCCACAGCTTGAATCCTTATTTAATGCATCATTACTAAGGGAGAAAAATGGAAGAAAGTTCTGAAAATACAGTATAACTTTAGTGTAAAACCAAGACATTCACATATTCCAATTGAACAATTTCCACTTCTACTTCACCATAGGACCTACCTCATCTGTCAGCCTGTCTATCCGGTATAAGTTGGGGTGAATCATTTTCATCAGGTGAACGAGCGGCTGGGACTTTATCTGGCACATGGCATATACCCGATCATCCAGGCGTGTACTTGTACCTGTTCTAAATGCTTTCTACAAGGAAGAAGACAGGTTTTCAAGTAAAACATAAACACAGTGAACAAAGACAAACATATGCCATCTACTATGGAGAAAGTGTAGATTCAGTTCTCAGATCTGACACTTAGTACGGATGTGAGCAAGTCACTTAGCTGCTCTGAGCTACACTGTTAGCATAGGAAAACACATTTTACACATTTTAAGGATTAAATAAGATAATGTATACTACCGCACCTATGATGGAGCCAGAGACAATGGAAAGATAGTCAGTAAAACTAGATCCTTTTCTAAGAGTTGCTTTTCAGAAGCAAAATGTAAATAGCTGGCTATAACCACAATATTCAAACTGTTCACATGTATTAAAAAGCAAGCATATTTTACAAATACTATGCATATACCTTTACTTCCCGTTTTTTTTTTTTTTTTTTCCCTTAAGTTTTCAGAACTAAAATGCATAATCCTCTAAGTATTAAAGTAACAACCTGGGTTTCATTTTTTACATCTGAGAATTTTAAAAAAGCCATTAAAGGTAATAACACATTGAGTACTACCTGTTTGAGAAGGGCCAGAACATAGAGAGGAAACAGCTTGAGGGAAGCAGGGGCAATCAAGCCTGAGTGCTGGAAGTTTGAGACAGTGGAGCCGTATGCTGACAGTGAGTCCACCACAGCATTAACCAAGGCATCCCTGGCATCTGACAGACTCGATGAAACTGATCGATCCACAGCTACAAAGCAACCAAAACAAAGGGCTTTCATCAGTATCATGCCAGTGAACTCTAGAACAGATAGTGTGACTTGTAATTTCATTTCTTAAGAAACAGAATTATTTCCATTGTTCCTCCGCCCCCTTTTAAAAAACATTTTGGAGACAGGGTCTTGATATGTAGTACTCTAGGCTGGTGTCAAACTCCTGATCCTGCCTGTATGCCAGGATCATAGGCGGGCGCCACTGTGCCTGGCTGGTTTTCTCATATCATGTGTCTGCTCATCACACATTTTTTCTGAGCTAAATCTAAGTAAATTTGATAATCAGAAGAAATCTAGATTCATTTGGACTATGTTCAAGTTTCACACTGAAAAACATTTAGCCACTATTGCTATTATAGAACATACTGTATATTCTCCATCTATTTCTGAGAGAGCAAAGGATATACCCGTTACTTACATGTAAGTCACATGTATAAAGTATTATTTTTTCCTGTCCAGTCAATATAAATTCTACATCTAGGTCATCTCTGTGATTCTCTAAGATCTTTTTTTTTTTTTGTCTTTTTGAGACAGGGTCTTGGTATGCAGTTCAGGCTGGCCTTGAGCTCGCTTTTGTATCCCAGGCTGACCTCAAACTTGCAGCAATCCTCCTGTCCCAGCCTCCCAAGTGCTAGAATTACAGGTATGCACCACCATGCCCAGCTTCATTTTTGTAAAAAACGTATTTGGTTGTCGCATGGTCTCACTATGCAACTCAGACTCATGGTGATCCTTCTGCTTTCAGCCTGCCCAGCGCTGGGATTAAAGGTGTGTGCCATTATACTCAGACTTCGGCCAGCTCATCCTGCCTTGTGGGCAAGTCTGGCGTGGTACATGGTGCCGGGGATCAAATTGCAGTCCCTGTGCTTGGCTAAACTTGCCTAAGCAGTTTTAGTCTGCTGAACTATCTCATCGGCCCTGATCCTCTAAGATCTTTGCAAAGCACACCAAGTCAACAAATTAAGAAAAGGCCAAATGAACATAAGAGTTTCCTATGGACACTGAAGAAATAAATTATGTGAATCTTTCCCCCAAGAATATACTTTATTAAAACAGAAACAATCTATAAATATGCCCAATCATTAAAAGTATACTGAGAAAAATTACAGTACAGATAATTTAAAATCTAGACATAAAGTGACACCTTAAAAATCAGGATCTGGTTGGGAGTATAGCTCGGTGATAAAAGTGTTCTCCCAAGACACATGAAATTCTGGGAGGATGATCTGGGGCTTCTTCAGTAAACACTACTATAATTTTCAGTAAAAAAGACTGCATTGCTTGCCTGAGTTCAATCCCCGGTTCTGGAGGGGGGAAAAAGAAAAAAAGAAAAAAAAAAAAAATGTGTGTTGCTCCAGAACTACATGGAAATAGTGAAGTTCAAGTCTAAATTTATCAATAAAAACAAAACTATGTTCACTAAGTACAGTGCTCTGGTGGGTTGTGTGTCAAATGCACACCTACACAATCAGTCACTACTATTGTATAAGCACTTCCCCCAAGGCGCCCTCTGTAGGGACCATGGTAGAAGAGATTGCAGATACTCCCCAGTGGGCAACTGGCTCTCTCTCTCAACATCATGGAAATGAAAGCAAACAAAGGCCTTTTGGGGTTAGCTTTACTTAGCTAGCGCAAGGCCTCTGAAGTCTTCCCTGTCTGCCCAGCTCTGCCACTTTCCCTCCTTGTATTGTGGAACTGTGTTCTACTGTGCTGACATAGTACAGCTTGTTCCTATCGCTGTTAGCTGAACTTCATTAGGCTTTTACACATTAATGATCATGCTCCTCAAATGACTGTTAAACTGAGAATCTGTCAGAAATAGAAGAGTCTAATCTATTCTACAGTAAATAAAAGTAGACAGCCAGGTTTGGGGGTAGATCCCTACAATCCTAGCACTCTGAAGGCCAAGGCAGGAGTATCACTGCAAGGCTGAGGCCAGTGTGGGCTATGTAGTGAGGTCCACACCAGCCTGACTACACAGCAAGTCTATCTTAAAAACACCAAAAATGGAAAAACAAACAAACAAAACACTACTTTTTAAAGGAAGAACTTTTTAGGATTAAAGAAAAGCTCCAGCCTCAGTTTGTAGGATAGAAAAATATGTTTTGCTCACTGTTAACTACATACTTACCCATGTTTGCGAGAAGACAGATAGCAGCCTGCACGTCCACACCTGCATACACATCTGCCAGTGAGCTCACCACGGGCAAGCAGAGCGTGTGTACTCTAATCCTCCGCTCTCCTGAATAAAATAGAGAATAAATGTCCTTTAAAAAAAGATAATGAATTTCCTTAGCATGCTACATAGCTAGATTAAAAATGTTCTGAGGAGCTGGGGAGATAGCTCTGAGGCACAAGTGCCTGCTGGGCAAGTGCAAGGTTGTGAGTTTGAACCCCAGTCCCACAAAAAAAAAAAAAAAAAAAAAAAAAAAAAAAAAAAAAAAAAAAAAAAAAAAAAAAAAAAAAAAAAAAAAAAAAATGTTCTGAACTCAATATAAAATGGAGGGTATAATGCAATAAAAATACAAAGTTTTACAATTAATGTGTCTTAAAGAAAATGAAATATTTTCCAAATCTGCAACTATGATCATACACAGTATTAGCTTGAGACGGTCATGCTACACTGTAATTCCAGTAAGCTTTAAATGCACTTTGCACTGCGTAGTCCAGGCTGGTCTAGCACTTGCAGTAATCCTCCTGCCTCAGACACCCAAGTGCTGGGATTACAGATGTACACATAATTTCAAAATAGCTGAACATTAAGTTCTAATTTCTATTTTAATGTCATCACTATAAATTATACCCAACAGAGCGAAGTATCTGAAAATTTAGCTGTCATATAACAAGGTTACACAGCAATTCAATGAAAATTCTCTGTTATAGGCCAAGAAATAATATCAAGACTGGCATAGCAGGATTTAGGTGCTTTATATGATCTAAGGGCTATAAATTATACACATCATATACACACATTTACACAAACACTGTGGATGTGTATTATTTGAAGATTCAAGAATGAAGTTAAAAACCTCCCAGAGAACACAGGCTTGATTCACCAGTGGGAATTCCACTGCTTTGGGGGGGGGGATATGGATCCTGCCCCACTCTCCTGAGAATGTGCGAGGTGGGGACAGCTGCCGCTGTGGCCCTTACAGAAGCCCTGACCTTTGCTAGACGTGTAGAGCAGTGCAGTCTGAAAGCACACTAGAGAGGTGTCTGTTAAGCTCTCCTCAATGGACAGCTGCACTGCGAACCCAGCGTCAGGATTGATGTTGGCGAGAGACAGCAGGTCCGTGGAGCGGACAAAGAAGTTTCCATGAAAGGTGTGCATTGAAAGACCTGAAAAACAGACAAACCTGTATGAAAGCTCAAGTAACCACCCTCTGTTGACCTCAAGATAGTTAAAGTCAAAGATCCCTCTAATCTTGAATCAAAGATAAAGGGAGCCCAGCATATTGGTGCACAACTCTAATCCCAGCATTCTGGGAGGCTAAAGTGTGAGGACCATAGGTTTGAACCCAGCCTTGGCCAACATAGCAGATTTTGTCTCAAAATAAAGCATAAAGCCCAAAACAGATGAAGGAGAGGTAAAGTGGAGTGCACCATTTCCAAAAACTAATGTAGGGCATGCAGAAGACCACATTGTAGTCTTCTTAACCTATATCAGTATCTAATCATGAACATTTTCTCGTGTGACCTGAAGTCAAAGACCTAACTAACAAAGCAAATTAAAGATTACAACTTAGATTTAAAATAAGAAATCAGGACTCCTCTAGCAAACACTTACATAAATCCAAGGAAATGTAAATTAAATGTCTATAAAGGCAAAGATGCTTAGTGTTCATTAGGAGCTTCCCTACTGCCTTAATTCTCCTCAAATCATTTTTAAGATGGTCTTTCTCTTAAGGTTCTTCTTGAATAAACCAAAAAATTACTTTTATCCACTACTGCATAATTACACATACTCATAACAGTATGACAACGAGTGTATCAGTTTTGATACAAGCATAGAACATAATTTTTACAAGGTCGTACCTTTAGTACACCTTATCCTCATGACAGCTTCAAACCCAATTTTCCTTGTAAGATATCGTTTCAGGTCCTTCTGTAACTTTTCTGCTTGGGATGGGTTGTGGGTACAGTGGAAAGATGGGTAATAGTAGATGCAACCTGCAGAATACTTGGACATGCAAGCTTTGGAGAGAAGAAAAGAATTAGCGATAGAGGAAACTGTATCTTACTAATACAATGATACACATTCTACGCTGTGAAGAAATCTGAATTATAAGGAAAAAGCTAAAGTTGCCAAAATATAAGTAACATGTACATCAGAAAACAAAAAATTTTATAAACTATATGTTTATTATTAAGCAAAATACACTACATAGATCAGACTCGTAGTGATTCTCCAGTTTTCAGCCTCCCAAGCACTGGAATTACAAGTGCATACCACCACACCCAGTCTCAATCACCATCTCAGTGTGCCCTAGGGGGTAGGGCCAGCATGGCATGCTAGGGATCAGACCCTGGCTGCTGTGCTCTGCCTAAGCAGGTGCTTTAGTCCACTGAGCTATCTGGCCAGTCCTTTAGGGAACCATATATAAACAAAATGCTAGTGGCATTTTATATAGTTCACTGGTAGTCTTCATAGAGATTACATACACCATACACCATTCTCTGCAAGGTACTGAGCATGCTGACTGAAGAGTTTACATTTAATTACATGCGGAAAATGTTCATGTCAAGAGAAAAACTCACCTAGAGAAGCCAAGTCAGAATATTGTGAGCTTAAAAGAAATAGGTCCACTGCTGTCTGCTGTCCTGAGCAATCCAAAGCAAGTTTCTTATAAAAGTCAGTTGCAGGACCAAGATGCTGCACCACCTAAGCCAACAGATCACTGAGTAAGGGCTGAAAGCCTTTAATTATCCATAAGAGTCTATCTCTTTTCTTAATAGTAAGGAAGAGGACAGTCTCTTCCCTATTATCAAAGCAAGGGGTTTTAAAAGCACTGAGGTATTTGGCATAGATTTCCTGTAGCAGTAACAAGGAATGTTGTATTTATAAAAAGGACTTATGGCCCAACACTACCTTAGATGTTCTACATATATCAAACAATTTGATTATCACATTAACACATTATCTCAGGGGACTTTTATTACCTGCCTTTTACAGATGAGGAAACTCAAGCAAAAACTGAAGTCTATGGCCATATCATCCTCAATGTACCTGATCTTGTTTGATGAAGTAAACTGGTCAAGATTATACAACCACAAAATTACAGTGTAGCAAAATGTTAAGGCTATAGATCCAAAAAATCTGGTTCCAGAGTAAAGGTGTCAGACATTAAAGGTTTAAATAATTGCTGCCGAGTCACTGAATAATTCAGTTGAATAAAGTAATTTCACCTTTACTCTGAATAATATATATGGGTTTTTTTAGAGTTAAGGAATCTGAAAACGCTAATAATGCCACTTTAAAAATAAACTTGCATGGATGAAGCCGAATTATGCTTATTTATGTGTCTTTAAATGCCAATTACTTGCAAGTAAAATTACTTTGAATTGTTTTTCTTCTCTACACAATTTACGCAATGGTAGGTCCATACATCTTTATAATTAAGTTCTTT
This sequence comes from Myocastor coypus, assembly GCA_004027025.1. Classification (NCBI taxonomy): domain Eukaryota; kingdom Metazoa; phylum Chordata; class Mammalia; order Rodentia; family Myocastoridae; genus Myocastor; species Myocastor coypus. Next base: position 6,760 of record PVJA010032318.1, on the reverse strand, counting down.
AGCATGATCCTGCTAAATTATAGTAACTCAGAGTTAGCTTTTCACTTGTAAAATAGAATGTAAAACCAGAATTAGACTATTAAGCCATCTCTACAGTATTTAAAAGCTATGTAATCTTTCATAAGATACTTCAATCTGTTTCATTTATAAAATGAAATAACTAATTTCACATTTTCATGGCTTGCAAAGCAGTGAAAAGAACGCTGAAACTCATATATAAGGTTAAGTTCAGTTAAACTCTCTTTGTGATTTTAAAATTATTAATGAAGTCAGAGAGCTGTGTAATGAATAAAGAGTAACTATTAGTGGAGATAGGAATCACCAGTGCTAAGTGGACAGGACAGAGATGCTGAACATACAGTACCTTTGTGCTGGATCTTTGATTGGGATCTTCTCGAGATTGCAGAAGCCCTGCACCCAAGGAAGGTAACTGTGTCTGAAATACAGACACACGGCCACCTGTTGGAGACATTAATTTAAAGGCAGCCTGAAGCGCCGGACCAAGGGCACTGTGTGTTTCTCTTGTGTTGGTGAACATATTTGGTAATGCATTCAATAAGACTTTTATAAGCTGGGAAAACAAAGATAAAACATTCAATTACTGAGAAGGCAAGGCAATATTCTTGTTTAAAACACCTCAGAATATAGTGTGTGTCACTGCATCTCTGGAGAGTGCAAACTAAGGAGAAAGTAGGCAGGCTACCTATGCTATCTACTGTCAAGCACCAATACTGCCAGGGGATGAATGCTGGCATCTAGTTGAAACAACAGAAATACTTTGATACTCTAAGAAAATAAATCAGTCTCACCTCTTTGCTTTCATATAGATTCACAAGTAAACCATCTGGTGTAGGTAGAAAAACATCTATGGGAAAACATATTTTAGTCAACAAAGTTAAAAAGATGTAATAAATTAGAAAATTATAGTTTTTCATCAAGTTACACATGTGTACTATAATATCACCTTATTAAATATACACTCTGTATATATTATATAAACATGTGTATATTGCATATACAGGTGTAAAACACTAAGAACCAAGTATTTACAAAGAACTCTATGTATGTATGTATGTATGTATGTATGTATGTATGTATATATGCATGTATGTATGTATTTATTTGTCTTTTTGAGACAGGGTCTCATTATGCAGTTCAGGCTGACCTTGAGCTCACTTTTGTAGCCCAGGCTGGTCTCGAACTCACACTGATCCTCTTGCCTCAGCCTCCTAAGTGCTGGGATCACAGGCGTGTGCCACCATGCCCCACACAAAGAACTATTTTAAAACAAACACCAAAGTGCATCATACTATTCTCACAGGTCATGACAGCATCTATTGTAAAATACTGTAGCACCCACTCTAATGTTTGTTGTTAGAGGGACATTTTAATTTGCAAGAAGCTTACCATCTATGTCAGACACAATCAACATCTGAGGCTGTGATAATCCTTCTTGTAAACTGTAGAAATGAATAGTGCTGTCAAAGGTCATGAATCCTATTCTTGTCCGTGAATCTCCAGGAAGCCTAAAGATAAAAACAACAATTAAAATTTCAAGTGCTTAGTAATGTTTGACATCATAAAATAATGAAACAGAAACCTAGGTCTTAGAGTATTTTTTAAAGAAGAGAACAAAATTTTCTCTTAATCAATATAAAGTATAGAAGAATAAGGATAAAATCTTTCATTTTCAGATGAACCCACTTAATGTTTAGACTTCATACTGGTAAACTGAACTATATCTGTATTTACATAATAAACCAAAAGTAGAAGTGAAATACTTTAAAAAGTTAAACATTTCTTCCTAACTTTCCTTTGAAACATATTCTTTTAAAGGGAAAACCTAAATTTTCAGGTCTGACATCACAATAATATATCTTTTTAAAGCACAGAATAAATGAACACTTAACAAGACTCCATTGCTAATAAATTTAATGTGCAAAATTTAAAGCAACATGTTTACTAACACCCACACATTGATCTATCAATCTTTTAAAAATTCTTTCAGAAGTGTTTTAAGACAAGGCCCAGTTTATCAAAGCAAGTAACCATTACACTGCTTGTCCGACTTCCCCCTTTTAATGTAGGTGCCCCATCTTAATGTATTTCAGTGTAGCCCATAGCCATGTAGGCTCACTGTATAGTTTATTCTTTCTGTAATGCTTCTGAAATGTTTTCAGTGTGTGCCAGGGTGAGAACTATGTTTGCAGGATGAAGCCCAGGAGCTCAGCGAGCAACACCATATGCTCAGTTGCTGGGCAGACTGAGGTTAGAGCCATCTAGTCCCAGAGCATTCTCTTCTCACCAGGGAGTGGGGGCCAGTGACCCACCCCCAGATTAAAACACACCAGGCTGAGGTGTAATTGCCTCAGTATCAAAGTTCTCTTTCTGAAAGATGTCTCCAGAAAGTACCACAAAAACCACTTTACATTGCTGCTAGCCCTGTTAATTTATTTTCTTAATGCTTTACTTTCTGTCACAATCAAATGTAATTATCTTCCTATAGTTTTACACTCTATTTAATTTGCAATTTGTCACTCAGCACTGCCTCAGAGAGACTTCCAAGGGGTGCCTCTGAGATTTCCCTATGTGTGGGCAGGAAAGAGAGTGGACTGCTACAGCAGATAGAACTATCTGAGCAGGCATTGTAGCACCTCTGCCAGGGGTCAGAACTTGGTGTTCTTTGCAGAGCACTCTCTACTGCTATGCACTGTAAGTTACTCCCAGAGTGGGTAAGCACTTGTAATTAAATAGGGCTAATACTTAAACCAAGGTAAAAATATAACAACTAAATTACTAAAGAGCACAAAATGCCACCTCTGCATTTTCAGAATCCTGACTATCTTAACAGTCAGTTACATTTATAAGTGAAGATCAATATTACACAAGCTACAGTGGCCAGCAGCAGTTAGCAGAGCAAGGGTTCTTGGGTTCAAATGCAAGAGAGGGAAATCTAGGGCACATGTGTGACTACACCTCACAACCTGCCCATGTCAAGATCCACCACAGACCCACTCTCACCCATAACCTGAGTCCTATGTCTTGTGAATACCAGAGAAAGAAAAACAGAAGCAGAATAAAACCACGTAGTTTCCACAGAACTGGTGGGTCATATAAATGCTAGTTGAGAGCTCCTCAGTGAGACACAGCTAGGAATTAAGAGTGAAGGAGGAAGCAACTGTCCTGGGCTCCACTGTCATTGCACTGCCCAGGCTGCTGCTCAGCACCTAAGGGAGGGGGTCAGCCTGCTTCTGAAGGTCAGCATTTATGCGGACCAGACACTTGTCCTTCCCCAGGGCAATCAAGACTGCCACAGGAGGAATTTCCTTGCTGTGACTATATTATGGCCACATTTCTCCTCCTCAGATTAGTTTAACATTTTTGCATTTACTTTATTTGAACCAATAGGCAAAACAATGTGTATCCACTGGGCACAACAGGAAATGTTTAGAAATAAATGTCCACTGTGGACCTAAAACTAGCTATTTATTAATTTATGTATCTCATTAGAAGCTGGCATTTTTGTGATTAGAACAGTTGGAATCCAGCTGGCATACATGCGTGGCCATGAGCACTGGTTAACAGCCATTACCCTGAGCTGAGCCCAGAGCTCTGTTGCATGCAGTGAGCAGTGCCTCCTGGCCCTGTGTTTGCCTGCCATGGCTGTACGCTCTGCTGCACAGATCGAGGCTGCACCACACCACATGGGAGCAGAGCACTGCATGTTCCTGTCAGCACTTGGCTTGTCCACTCAAAACAGTCTGCAGTCTCCCCAGGTTCAAAATAGTCTGCAGATCCCGGTGTTCAGGGCCATGGGGTCACAGGTGAGTACAGGGCAGTGAGGAAAGATCAGACTCTTGAATACTAAACCTTGGATGACTTTATGATTCAGATCCTAAGTGGGGAATCCTTATTCTATGGTAGTTGGGAAGTATTCTCCTAGTTTACAGATAAACATGCTTCAACTTAAAAAGTAACCCAGAAAAATGCTGACACTTCTGTGTATATCTATATACAGACACACAAAAATCAGTAAAAACTATTCTTACTTGTCTAAGTTTTCTAACAGCGACTGGCACAAAACCATCAAATATCCAGCTTCCACAGCATTATGCGACACGTCTAAAACAAACAGGTAAACTGCAGGCTGAGGAGGACGGAGCTGAAAGGAACAAAGGCAACGTTATTTAGGGGCAGGTACAAGTTGTTCCTTTCACATTACCATGAGACACTGCTGAGTATACTGCACTGAACATAAAACAGGACTACCATTTGTAAGACCTTACCTACTAATGAAAATGATATGCCTTCAATTTTGTTTATAAAACTTGTGGATTAAGTATGATAAGGTAGTTATAATGGTTAAGTAGGTTGGTTAAGGAATGCTGGCTAAGATATATCTCCTAAAGAAGAATTAGGCTTGCTTATTATTCAGAATTCTAAGTAGAATTAAGAACAAAATATGTCACAAAAAGAAGTTGAGTAAGAGTAATCAAGAGCAAGCTTACTATAGTAGGGAACTAAATGTGAAAATTATAGTTAGGTTATAAAAAGCTAAATTCAACACAAAAGGTAAAAATAAAAATGGACCAACCACCAGAAATTCACTACATTTGAGCTGTTCCTGTTCCCCCTTTTCCACTAGCAGCCATTTAAATATTTGCAGATATGAAGACTAGAAATAAGGATATGGAAGAAACGCAGTCATTAAAAATGAGAAGATATGACTAATAATAAGCATGATTTAGGTAAAAAACACTTTTGTAAGTGGAAGTGTGACATTCCCATATGATTATGGAACAGACAGAATTTTATAAATGCACCAGAAAGAGAAAGATTAGTTAACATACATGTATCTATCCTTATATTTGTACTGGGTGAACCAGAAGAATTATGATATCTTTAAACCTCGACAACTAAAGTTTGGGGCAAAAATATCCATTTTTCTGTTTGAAGTTTCTTTAATGTTAAATGATAAAAGGGTATTTCCCCATTTTAGGCAGGTAGTGAAATCCAAGTAGGAATAAACACTAGTTGCCAGTGCTCATCATAAAAACATTACAGTACTAACACTTCTTAATGCTATAATACATTTTTCTAGATCAATTAACATATTTGTTAAATGTAAACTTTCACTATTAGTTTATTTTAAAAATTAATACTATGAGAACTTCAGAATTTGGACAAAAATTCACTTAACATAAAATTGAAAATGACTCACACAAATGTAACCCATGAATAACGTAACACCAACTGTTACCATGTAATCTGAGGATGCGATGAACTCCACAGTTGAATTCTGAACTTCAGGTCGTTTGTGAGGTTCTCCGTAAGATCGTGTAAGGGGGTTGTACATAAACTCTTCAGGAACTAGAGGAAGAATTGAGTGTAAATTTAGAAACAAGTTCAGAATTAAATGCCTTTACCAACAAGACCCAAGAGTTCCAACAGCTCTGGAAGCACAAGAACAAAACCCTTCAGGCATTTCTTAAAAAACAGATCCAAAGGATCTCGTCCTAGTTTTCCTACAGCAATGAGAAAAGCAACAAGAGTGTCAGAAAATGCTCAAAACAATATTTAAACATTGATTTTAAGAATTAGATTACCATCATTAACTCTATAGCACAGGTTGCATTTCCATCTACGCTGATCAATGAAGGACACAAAAGGGTTGATATATGTTCGACAAGATCGGCACCGCACGATGGTATTTGACGTTATCACTGGTAATTGCTGGAAAGGAAAAGACAGATGTCATTGTAGTGCCCCTGTGAAATATAGAACTCATGGTCCTCTGTAGCCCAGGCTGGTCTCGAACTCGCACCAATCCTCCTGCCTCAGCCTCCCGAGTGCTGGGATTACAGGCATGAGCCACCACGCCTGGCTTGTTTTGTGGTTTTGTACAGAGGTACAATAATCAAATTTGGTAATATGTTGAGCTCCTATCAAGCTTTCTTGTTTTTCTGTTACAAACAGTAAGCTAACCCTAATGCAAAGTCAGGTCAAACGTAGCAAAAGTCTAGCTGACAGGGGAGCCTGGCTGGCCAAGAAAATTACATGTATAAGGACCTCAACAGCTAGTCACAAACTGGTAACAGCGAGAAAGAAACATAGACTAGGCAACAACACCCTTACAATGAGGCAAGGTGAATCATGCCTGTAATCCCAGTAACAGTGGAGGCTGAGGTAGGGGGATTCCAAGTTCCAGTCCAGTTGGAACAATTTAGCAAGACTGTCTCAAAAACTAAGGAAGACTAGGCATATGGATATAACTTCATGGTGGAGCATCACTGAATTCCATCACAGTAACATACACAGAGGCAGGCAGATACCCACTGCCTCTGCTTCTATTGACTGCTGCATGTGGTGACAGTGTCTCTACAGGAGCTGAGGCCAGAAGCATGCCCAGTGTGACTTAAAACAGGCTTAGCCTGGGAAAGCACCCTTCTATTCCACTTAAAAAATATAAAAAGATTGAGTGTGAGGCAGAAACAAGACATATGAAACGTAAACAAAATGTTTCTAGCTTTCTAGCTCCAATTTTTTTCTTTTTTTTTTTTCTCAATTTTTTTATTGTTTAAATTTAACAATGGTTATATTACATATTTTCATCATCAGATCAGTTTAGATTAATACATATAGGTATATAAGATTGATCAAACAATTAAACATTAACCTTTCTAAATCCACATTATTTTTTTTTTCTTTTCCCCCTTCTTTTCTTTGAAAGTTGACATATTGCATATTGTCCTCACAATCA
>PVJA010032317.1:0-24216 GCA_004027025.1 Myocastor coypus | reverse complement strand
AGCCTCCCGAGTGCTGGGATTATAAGCGTGAGCCACTACGTCCGGCTAAACACAGACCAACTCTTTTTTTTTTGTCTTTTTGAGACAGGGTCTCACTATGCAGCTCAGGCTGGCCTTGAGCTCACTTTTGTAGCCCAGGCTGGTCTCGAACTCGCACCGATCCTCCTGCCTCAGCCTCCCGAATGCTGGGATTACAGGCGTGCGCCACAACACCTGGCTTATAAATTGAGTTCTTAAAGTTATGATAAAGCCTTTTTTTTTCCTGCGTATACTTCTTTCTCTTAACAACTGAACATAGCAAGCTAAGAGAAGCAAAGTGAAAGTCAGAACTCAAATAATAGACCTTCTAATTCTTGTGGAAGTAAAGTAGCAGGAACTGAGTTTTGTGACATATAGAAAAGAACTGTTTTTTAGCTATTGAGCAACAATCACCAGAGAAGTCTAAATACAAGTGTCTGGAAACAAAACGAGCTCTCCAACTGACCAGCTTTCTGCCTTGGGGTAATTTCCAGCACACAGCACAAAGAAAAGGAACCGAGAACCCAGAGATTAGTGTTCAGGGAGACCAAATCAGGTCTAATTTGTGGGGCAAACTACCAGAGAAAAGGGGACTGCACAGACGAGGAGTTCCAGAGCTTTGCAGAGGGAATAGTTTTGGGTATCATTATAAGAAGAAATCTGGCCCCACAACAGAGACATCAGGAGTACACATGCGTGGGGGAAAGGGCAGCAGAGCACACAGCAAGAAGGCAGGCACCTTCTAGCAAAGAGCAAAGGTCTTAGAAGAAGTCAACTCTGCTATCGCTTTGATCTTGGACTTGTCTCTCCAACTGTGAGAAAATTAAATTCCATTGAAGTTTGTGGTATTTGACTCTAGAAACCCTAGTGAATTAAGAGACATATGAACTATACTACAATACACTACTTTTGCTTTTGTACGGGGGATTGAACCCAGGACTTTCTTACCGAGCTATGTCCTTAACACTTCATTTTGAGGCAAAGACTCACTAAGTCACTGAGTTGCTCAGGCTAGACTTGAATTTGTGATCATTCTGCCTCAGGCTCCCAAGTGTCTTGCAGAGTTTATAGGCATGTAGTACCCCTCCCTGTTTGAACCACTCTATTTTATTTTACAAAAGGTAATATCACATAGACGCGGTATGGTGGTGAGTGTCTGTTATCCCAGTGCTTGGGAGGCTGAAAACAGGACGATCACTATGAGTCCAAGCTGTGTAGTGAGAATCTGTAGACTTTGTATTAAATACATAAAAAAGAAAAAAAAATAATACCACAGATTCCAAAAGTTACAGCTTATTATATAATGAAAATTTTCCTTCTCACAACTGCCCCAGTCACTTGTTCCTCCCTGAAGAAATGAAGGCCATCACTGTGAGCAATTTTTTGCATATCCTTCCATATATGCCTTTTACATAAATTTGAGTAGAGTCATGTGCAGTATTTTGGAAATCGTGTTGCAGACAATAGGAGAACTGTTAGGGATTTGTGAACAGCAGAGTAACACGGTATTGGGCTAACTAGGTCTGATTGCAGGAGAAAAGATGATAATGATCATTCTGTTATGGTGCAGAGATTGGTGAGAAGTATAGAAAGGCCACTATGGTCCAGCCTTGAATAATGAGACTGAACTAGGGCATGAGCAGTGAGACTACAATGGTAGGAGCATTTAAAATATATTCAAATTCAAATGAACAAGACTTAATAAGGTAACTGTGTACAACTATAATCTAAATTTTAAGACTAGCTGAAATGATTGAAAACTATGTCTCTGGTAGACAATATAGATGTGGTAGAGCCCTTACCTAGCAAGCATGAGATCTTCAGTTCCATCCGCAGCATGAGGATTGGGGTCAGAGGTACAAAGTACTCTCACCTCTCCTGTTGTTCTCAGTAGTGCTGGTAAGCCAGGAAAGGTGGAGATTTTTTTGTTTAGATTGTTTTCATCAGTGCTAGAGATTGAACTCAGTGTTTTCACAGTGAGCTGTATGCCCAGCCCTTTCAAAAATTTTATTTTGAGATGATCTCAGCAAGTTAGGTTGCTCAAGATGGGCCCAAATTGGTGATCCTCCTGTCTTAGCTTATCAGAGTGTGAGGATTATAGGCATGCACCACTACAGTATAGTATTTATTATTGTAGCCATCATGTTAACTTGTCTTGAAACTGTTTCATTGCAATTTTATCTTTGGTTCTCATCAAAATGAATAAAAAAATAAAAGTTATGTTGGAAGTTATGTGTCGGTGTCCAAAGAAACGAGAAGACCCGATGAATATAGCTTCAGAGGACTCATTGAGGTCTCTGTTCAAGTGAGCTCCGAGCCTCAGAAGTCTCTATTTTTTATTTTTATTTTTTTAGAATTTTATTTATTTTTCTTGTTTCAGAACTTTTGTTTGTTTATTTATTTATTTTTATGACCGGCTAAGCCTGCCCTCAGGGCAGGGCTGGTGCAGCATGTGGTTCTGGGGATTGAACCACAGTCCCTGCAGCCGCCCAAGCTTTCCTAAGCAAGTGCTTTAGAACACGGAGCCATCCTGCCGGTCCCTCTATTTTTTATTTATGTGCCAAACACTGAGCTCACACAAATGCTATATAACACTTCAAGCAGAGGAGGAGACAATCATTAACATCACAAGCAGCTGAACAAAGAACAGGGCACCCACAGGATAAGCCGCTAAAAACAAAACAAAATAAAACAAAAAAACTTCACTCACACTTCCAAGTAAGAGAAATTAGCCCTGTCTGGGCTCTGTCTATTGTTCTCTGCTTCTAGGGATATCAAATTGGCCTTGGGTCGTATCTGTATATTACTGTCTTAGTTACTTTTTAGTCATTGCTGGGACAAATACCCAACACTCAAAATGAAGGAAGGAAAGGTTTATTTAGCTCAGAGTTTGTGGAGGTTTCAGTCCATATTCGGCTGGCCCAAAGCTGATTGGAACCGGGCAGAGAGCATCCAGTTCATGGCGGCGGAACAGCAATAAAATGGTGACAGAGGTAGCCAACCAAACAAGGCAGCAGAGAGCAACAACTCTAGTCTGTTTCTCTCTATATTACATTCAGGCTCTCCACCTTAGCCTCCACCTTAGGCTACACCCATAATCCCATCATTACTATAACCCATAATCCCAGGAAACATGGATCAAGTCTCAAACTCTAGAAGTCCCCGCCCCCTGACTCATGAGGCTTTGGGGGGACAACTAGACATAAACCATAAGAATTACTATACATAGCCGGGCGTGGTGGCGCACGCCTGTAATCCTACCACTCGGGAGGCTGAGGCAGGAGGATTTGTGCAAGTTCGAGACCAGCCTAGGCTACAAAAGTGAGCTCAGGACCAGCCTCAACTGCATAGCGAGACCCTGTCTCAAAAAGACAAAAAAAAAAAAAAAAAAAAAAAAAAAAAAAAAAAAAAAAAAAAAAAAAAAGAATTACTATACAGTTAGATGCTTTAACCATAGAGAAAAGTGAGAATGACAATCCTTGGTAGACAAAGACTCATGATGGAGGGGGGGATAAGCGAAAGATCAAGCAAAGTTACTATTTGATGACTCACTGCTCTGAAAATGCAAACTGTTTTCTGTAACATCCTTCATCCTGCTTTGTTAACCTTTATCAGTCATTCTCTTCCCTATCCATAAAGCACAGCCGTTTGACTTCTACAGAACTATGATGGTGGCAAACTCTGTTTTGTAGGACATTGGTCCACTGATATTTGTTAAGGTATCCCTTTAGAAACTTTATGTAAAATGATATAGTACTCACATGTAATCTATATACATCCTCTTGTATGTCCTACATTATTTCTAGATGGCTTATGCTACTTAGTACAATGTAAATTCTTTGCAAATGGTTGTTATGGTATATCGTTTAAAGAAAATGGCAAAAAAAGTCTATAAATGTTCAGTACACTCTTAATTTCTTGAATCATGCTGGGTGGAGTCATGGATACAAACAGCTGACTGTGTTTTCGTAAACCATTGCCTTGTCTATAAGTCTGTCACTTTCTCTTTGCCTGACTGATTCTTCAGGCTGCAACTTGTCATTTCTTTAGCAAAACTTCCAGATTATGAAAAATGTTTTTAGTGCTTGTTTTCTAGCATGTTCTTTTTTTCACTCTACCATGAACATTTAATAAATGTTTTATAAATTTCTGCAGTGTTCAGGGTATTGTGTCCTGGATGGTATTCTTTTTTTCTATTATTTTTCTACATCTTTTATTCATTTTAATGAGAAAAAAGACAAAACAGCAATGAAACAGTTTCAAAACAAGTTAGTAGGATGGTTACAATAATTAATACCCTGCATATAGTTATCTTCATAGTAGTTATTTAGAGGACAAGATCCAGACCTGATATATTGTCTAAACATATTAGCACAATCTTTTTTCTCAAAGAACTAAGACAAAGTAACTGTATATGTAACTTAACTCTTTTTTTAATCTTTTGGTTTCTTTTATTATCAATTTTTTTTAACAGTTGACACACTGCACACTGTTCTCACAATAGTTATACAGAACACAGTGTGTGGGCATGACCCACCTTCCTCTTGATGTTGATAAGGAAAGAAAAAAAAAAGAAAAAAAAATTTCTTTGAATTAAGAGGAAGAAGATGCATACACAGTCCAATGTTCCACAGTTGTAGTGGGCCACCAGTGAAACTTGCAATGTTGGAGGCTATTGATCTAGCATGTTCTTCTTTTCTCTTATAGGAGTTATCAACCACTTAACAGTTTATCCTGAGTGTCACTTGGACAGTTCATTTGTTTATACAATGAACATACTGAGAACTACTTGGGCCAGTGTCACTTCAACTAGTCAATTGTTTGTTTTTTTAAAGGAAGTAGTCTTTATTGGTACATCTTAGGTATACATGATGATCATATTTATCATAGAAAATTTGCACTTGTACATGATATAAATTTTTCCCATTCATCCACTCTCATTTTGACCCCTCCTCCCCTCCTTATCTACAAAAGCTTTGGCCCATTTCTGTTTTATTTCATTCTTGACTTTTCTTTTCACTTCTTTTTTTTAACCATCTCTTTTTTGCTTTTTCTCTTTCCATTTGAACCATTTCTTCCAGTATCACAATATCTTTAACAAATTTTGGCCCTTATTTACATTTTTTTTTGGTTTCTCACAGCAAAGAAATAATACAGTATTTAAACATATGTATGTGTTATTTCACTTAAGAAATAAGTCAGTATTTCACCCAGAAACCAGGCCCAGTATGTGACTGCCTTGGTCCCATGGGAAATTCATTCGATGGAGCAACCAGGCCCAGGATGTGAGTGAGAGACTACTGTGGGCCCACAAGAAACTCATTCAACCCAGCAAAAAAGCCTGGCATGTGAGTACAACTTCATCCATCATACAGGCCCAATGTGGAAAACTGCTACAGAACTCTATGCAGAGAGACTAGACACAAGACCCACACAGCTGATCAAAGAGCAGAACATCTTGCCAGAGTGGCAGAGCAAGTTCACCTCCGAGGGCTGCAGCAGGAAGAAATGGAGCTCAGCAGCCAGACTCAAGCCACACCCACCTGGACGACTTTGAACTTGGTACATCCAGACCTGGTGCTAAGGAAAGAACTCCACTAGTGCTCTACACTAAAGGTCAGAAGGCAGGTCTATACAGAATGACAAAGAGAAGGAGCAAAATGTATTTTTAGGCCCTAAGCCTACCCAGAACAAATACAGGAGACAATAGCATACAAGAAATTGAAAATCTCACATGTGAAGCCCCTGAAATAATAGCATCCAAAGTAAAGAAACAACTGCAGAAAGCTATAGAGGAAATCAGATCAGAAATAATTTCTGAAGTAAAAAAAAAGAGATAGCTATAATGAAAGAATTACTAAGTGCTGCTAAAGACACTGACAAAAAATAGATAATAGATAAATGATGGAACCTTTGAATGAGCAATATAAAAAAGTAATAGAATGTATGAAGCAGATTCAAAGTGCTATAAAGGAACTTCAAACCTCAATTACAAGCTGGCAAAAGTGTTTCAATGAAAGTGAAAATAGACTTTCAGACCCTAATGATACCATCGCAGCCAGTGAAGAGGTAAGAAAAGATCTCTTTTTTTTTTTTCTTTTTGAGACAGGGTCTCACTATGCAGCTCAGGCTGGCCTTGAGCTCACTTTTGTAGCCCAGGCTGGTCTTGAACTCGCACCAATCCTCCCGCCTCAGCCTCCCGAGTGCTGGGATTACAGGCGTGCGCCACCACGCCCGGCAAGAAAAGATCTCTTAATAACCACTGTGATGCAAGAAAAAATAATTAAACATCTACAAGATGATGCAAAGATGAACAATGTAAGACTAATAAGCATCAATGAGAAAGGAGTCTGTACAAATGTTATAAAAAGAAAATGGGCAGAAGTAATAGCAGAAAGCTTCCCAAATATGGGGAAACACTTTGAAATCCAGGTAATCGAGAACTTCAAATAACATTAACCCAATGAAAACCACACCGAGACATATAGAAATCGAGATCCCAGAAATTCAGCACAGGAACAATATATTGAAAGCCACTAGAGAAAAGAAACAGATCACATTTAAAGGAAAACCCATTAGAATAATGGCAGATTTCTCTTTACAAACCATCCAATCAAGAAGAGCATGGAGCAGAGTGCTTCAAGTTTTGCAAAAAAACAAATTCCAACCCAGACTGCTATACCCTGCAAAACTCTGTTTCGAGTTCAAAGGAGAAGTGAAATACTTCCAGGACAAAGAAAAACTAAAGAAATTCATGATGACAAAGCCAACCCTGCATAGTTTACTAAAAGATATTCTCGAGAGGCATCATAATGACCACAACTCCATGAAGGAGAATGGAAAGAACCCACCTAATAAGGAAAATGATTAAACACAGGTGAAAAAGAGGTATACAAAAGCAGTCTTTCAACTATTCTTTTGTATACAGCAGCAGAATATATCTATTAGCATATTGTACAAGTGGACTTCTGCACCGTATTTGTCATGATTCTGTCTGGGTCTACAAGGTGGATATCCAGGAAATAGTAGTATCTGAGTCCCACAAGTGACACCTGGTCACCAGTAAGCGTCATAGACACTGTCCATGTCATAACATACTAGAACTTTGTGCGATATCCTATCCTCAAACTGTTGGAAATTTTGGTCATATATTTACCATTCCAATATTTATTTTATGTTTTATTCTTATTAATTCTTTACTATCATGGAAGCTTCTTCTTAGTTGATATCTTTGTATATATTAACCTATTCAAATACCATGCAAGTACTGTGAATTTATTAGATTCATACATATGATACACAATGACCATTGCTTGACCAGTTTGCTCTCTGTCAAAGCCCAATAGAATGTTTTCTCTCTAGGTGACTCTCCTTAAGCACACTATACATCATCAATCCCTTTCCTCTGTGGCCCCATAACTTCCTTGAACAGAAAAGTTGGTACTCCACTGAGTTTTCGTATGTTACAGTCCAGGTTCTCTTATGTCTTATTTCCATTTTATTTTATTTTTTTAAAGAATTTATTTATTTATTTTTTCTTGTTTCAGAACTTTTGTTAGTTTATTTATTTATTTTTATGGCCAGCTTAGCCTGCCCTCATGACAGGGCTGCGCAGCATGTGGTGCCGGGGATCGAACCGTGGTCCCTGCAGCCGCCCGAGTTTTCCTAAGCAGGCGCTTTAGACCACTGAGCCATCCTGCCAGGCCCCTTAATTTCATTTTAATTTCCATTTGTTGATGCATATAAATTTTTTTAGTAGGTACCTTTATTGCTAGTATTGAAAACCTTTAGGAAATGATTTCTTATCACAGATGTCTTCAAGGTGTAGTTGTCTTTTATGTTTTGATTCTGTTATAAGAGCCTACATCTTCAAATTAATTGAGTATGAATAGTTTCTACTTAATTAGCTCAGCCTATAGCAACTGGTGTATAGCATGGTTCTTGGCATTGGCCTATGGCATTTTTTGTGACCTGCAGACAATTTCAGGCTTAGCATACAAGGAAAGACAGCTGATTGAAATAGTTGTCACCTTAGCTAAAGTAGTACAGTCAATAAGTACGGTAGCATCCAATACAGCTTGCAAAATGACAAATTGTGCGTAACTATTAATTTTCAATCTTTACCCATATCAACAAGGTTTGTAGTTACATACTAAACCTAAAACAGTTCAGGAGTGTGTGCATTGCAAATGTCATCTCAATATAGTGATTTTATTCTCAGGGGATACAAATTAAAAGGGGTTGAATGAGAAAGTAGGGCAATAGAAAAGGATTAGAAGCAAGATTAGAGGACAAAAGAAGTTTATGTGGGTTTTTGGGAATGGTGAAGAGAAGGGGGTCAGGGGGAAGAAGAAATCAAAAAAGAAGAAGAGCAGTACAACAACAGCCAAAAAAAAAAAAAAAAAAAAAAATCCCCAATAGACTATACACATTTTCTTTCCTTTTTTTTCTTTTTTTTACTTTTTAAAGAATACAAAATAATGATAGAAAAAAACAATATTAGAAATGATACAAAACTTAATTAAACAAAGTAGCAGGAATTAAAAAATAAATGATTGCTCTATTGCATGATGTTATGTTCAAATTCGATGATCAAGTTACCACATATAAATGTGCAAGATGAGTTTTAAGAAAAAAAAAAAGAAAACAATAACAAACACGATGTTAAGAAATTTGGGCTGGCCAGATAGCTTAGCGAATTAAAGCCCCTGCTTAGGTAGGTGCAGGGACTGGGGTTTGATCCCTGGCAGGCCATACTGGACCCACCCATGGGGCCCACTGAGATGCAGAGTGAGAATGGGCATGGTGGTATGCAACTGTAATCCTAACACTTGGGAGGCTGTAAACAGGAGGATCACTATGGGTCCAATCTATGTAGTGAAACCCTGTAAAACAGTGGTTCTCAACCTTTCTAATGCCGTGACCCCGCAATACAGTTCCTCATGTTGCGATGACCCCAAACCAAAAAATAACTTTGGTGGCAGCTTCAAAACTGTAATTCCAAATAAATAACATTTTCTGATGGCTTTAGGTGACCCCTGTGTTTGGTCATTCGACCCCCGCTGGGATCACGACCCACAGGTTGAGAACTGCTGCTAAACCCTGTAGTCCCTGCACTAAATAAAAGAGTTAAGAGATTGTTAAATGAATGTTAAGAAATTCTTTTTTTTTCTTTTTGTCTTTTTGAGACAGGGTCTCGCTATGCAGTTGAGGCTGGCCTTGAGCTCACTTTTGTAGCCCAGGATGGTCTCGAACTCACACCAATCCTCCTGCCTCAGCCTCCCGAGTGCTGGGATTACAGGCATGAGCCACCACGCCCGGCTTGTATGAAATTCAAAATAAAAAAGAATAAAGTGAAAAAAGTGTTAAGCATTAACTGCTCCTTTTAAAAGACAAACAGAAATCAGCAGTATAATTACCCAAATTATTCTGCATATATAAATAAATATATATTTTCCCCTTCTTTCATTTGTCAGAAACATATTTTCACTCATAAAAGCAAGAACAATCATGATCAAGAGAAAAATAGATAATAAAAATAAAAAAATATATACAAGCAAAGAAAGAAAAATGGGAAAATAATGTCTACTTGAGAACAGATCCCTGCTGTTACTGGGTGACAGAGAGGGCAGACAGAGGCCAGGTCCTTGTGGACTGATCTCAGCCAACCAGCAGTAGAATTATGGCAGTCTATATAGAATCCAAGCGAACCTGTGTCTTCAGTTTCACTCAAGTTCATGTTGTTTCTGATTTCTTGCTGTGAGTCTGGCACTTTAGTTTTCCAGGCTGCAGCATTTAGTGACTCTTGCTAGCTTGAACTTGGGTTACAGCTATGTTGGAGTTAGCTATATGACTTCCTTCCAACTTGAACTCTGTTTTGTTGTACCCTCAAACTTGGATCCTCTAGATGGAGCCAACCCCACAGCTGTTCTGAGTTCTGACTTCCACTAGACCCTTTTCAAAATGGCTTCTGGCCAATTGCTCTCTCCTCTGGGGCATCTGAACCAAATTAACTCAGGAGACATTATGAGCCACAGTGTCTACTGTTCTGTTCCACTGACAAGTTTTTCCGTGGAGGCCTCTGGGGTTGCCAACAGTCACCATGTCTCCGGAAATTTGAGCTATCCCTCTCAAGTTGTGAGTGACGGCTCAGGGAGAATGTGCCACTTGCCACCTCTCCTCCATGTTGTGTTTCCACACTGCACTTCTCATGCACTCTCACTCCTGCGTAAGATGCTTTTTGTGTCCTGGGAACCCACTTCCTTCCTTCTCTTCCTTATCTTGCTGTATTTCAGTGTCTGGATTCCAAAATTGGAGAGGCTGTTTCGCTGCTACTCACCATTCCACCAACTTCTCAGAAGACTCTGTAAGTGCAAAACCAATAGATATCCTTTGACATCAAGTTATAAAACTTGCAAAGACTTCAAAATATGTTCTATGCTCATTAGAACTTTCTTCTAAATACCATCACACTGATGATTAGGTTTCCACAAATGAATTTTTGATGCTGAGAATGAATTTGAGGCTATCATATATGCTAGACATATGTTCTACTGAGTTACAGTTCCATCTTCTATACCACTGTTTTGAAATTATGATAGTGACTGGAGCCCTCTGTAGATCTTGTTATTTAATGTGCCTATAAGGAAAGATATGTGTTAGCATATCACGTACAGAAATATATTTTGTTTCCTTCAAAGCCCATTGTATTGTATTTTATTCATTCATTTAAAATATTATTTTTAAAAAAAATCCATTGATTTCACGAAATGAATTAAGGAGTCCAAGACTCAAAAAAGGTTAATATAAGTATAGACACCTTGGTTAATAATATGTTTGAATTCTCTATTCTAATTTTGATTTCCTGTTTTCCTACTTGTATGTCCACTATTGTTTATTGTTTGTGCTTAACTTAATACGCAGAAAAGCAGCACTGCTCTTCTTAATCCTGTGTGTGATACAAACCTGTCAGGACCTGCTCTTCAATCTCTCCACTAGAAGAAGGGGTTGGGCAAACTTTGCTGCCAACTCCACAGAACAGATTCAGGCAACTATCACTTGTTGCACTAGTGCCTGATGGATGACTTTAATATATTTCAGATTTTTACTGCTGAAGTAATTCTTATAATTCAGTTGGCTTCGTATTATAAACTATTTTAGTTCCTGAATGCTGGCTAAATGTTTAGTATATGACTTTTGTGGGATTTTGCAAGTTTAGCCTTGACCTTTACATTATATTAGGAAGCAGGTTGAATTCTGTTCTCCAGACTTTGTCAGTGTCTCTTCCCCCGCTTGTTTTTTATACCTTCTTTGCCTGCTTTGCATTCAAAGACAATTTCATTCTTTCTAGGACCAAACTTCTTCTACATAAAATATAAATAAGTATATCAGGTCTTAGAATCTGATAGTTCCTGTTTTAAATTTATTTGTATGAGTATGAGATGTAGGATCAATGCCCAAGTCGAATGGGGTGACTGAGTCAGTTGTGTGATAAGTGTCCTGCCCTAGAGATTTTACCTCTTTTTTTGGGCCTCAGTGCCACTCAGCCATCCCCATTTTCTCTATCTGCTACCAGTCAGCTTCAGAACACTGGCCTGTCCTGGATATATGGAGTGGTCTCTCTGAAGGTGAGGCTTCTACAGTAGGTACTGGTACCCCAGGAACATGTTTCATATAATCCTCAGTTTCCATTTCTAATCTTCAATTGTCATGTAATAGACAATTTTTCTTTTACATTTCTCAAGTATCTGCCTACAGTGAAGTATTTTGTTTTTTAAATTATTCTGAGGGATGCTGCTATTTCTACAGATCGTTTGCAATGGAGAAAAGACTGACGTGCTCTAATTCTTCTCTTCTCAGATTAACAGCTCCTGTCAGTCTCCCAGGTAACTTCTCTCCTTAGAAGAGAGTATTCTTAAAAGAATCTAATAATGATGGTTCACAGTGTCAAAATACCTCAACATTTCTAGTATTTTAGGTCCTTAAATGTTAAGTCAAGTATAAGAATCCTATCAAAATCAGAGGTAGATAGCTCAAGATTAATTCAGGCCTACCCTAGCTTTCTACATATGCAAACTTTCCTTTTTCTTTCCAGCTCTTGCTTGCATACCTTAGCTTTTCGCTTCTGTTGGCCCATCAGACTTGGTGATACATATTTGAGGTCCTATTTCAACTTGTATCTTGGCATCATGTAGACTCCACTTTTAGAACTTTCCTCAGCTTCATGTATTGCAACTCTGGGAAAAACACTAATGCTCCACCCAGTCCTTAAAATACCACTCCTCTAACCTAACACAAATACTGAACTCATCTGCTTTCTTTGGCTACCAGTGATCTCCTATAGAGATATGGATCACTCATTCCCACCTTGTAATGCATCATGTAATGAGGATGGGACAAAGGTTGAACTAATACGCTGAACTACCAGCATTCTTGTACAAAAGCAAAATGGGAATTGTTGACACTACCATATTTATATGACATAAACTGTCACTTTTTATTTTTTTGTGTTTTAGGGAAGGGTATACAGGATGTTCAGAATCTCACTACTAGATCAGATTCATAGTGATACACCTGTTTAGAGACTCCCAAGAGCTGGAATTACAGGTGTGTACTACTGCACCCAGTCTGAATTGCCATCTCAGTGCGCCCTGGGGGTGGGGCTGCCATAGCAGGCCCAGGGATTGAACCCCTGGCCCTTGTTTCTCCTTGCAGGCACTTTAATGTGCTGAGCTATGTGGCTGGCCTAAGCTGTCATTTGAATCATGTTAAATGGGCAACTTATACATCTTCATTAAATTCACAGTGTTTCACAGCTATGTACATTTTTTCTCAAAAGGAAAACTCTGTGCCCATCAAACAATAAATCCCTCTTCTTTTTTCCATCTTGGTCTCTAGTTGCTTCATATGTATTTTCTGTTTCTATAAATTTGTCTATTCAAAACTATTTATATAAATAAAGTGGTATGATATTTGTTCTTTTGTGTCTGGCTTATTTGTGTCACGATTAGCATGTTTTCAAGGTTCATCCATATTGAAGCATGTCTCAATATGTGGTTATTTTTATGGATAAAATATTAAGCAAATATACTATATTTTCATCCATTTAATGGCCACTCAAGTTGATTCCATATCTTGGCTACTGTGAATAATACTGCTATGAATTGTGTATATATGTATTTATTTGTACCTACTATCAGAACTGTTGGGTATATACTCAAAGTATCATTGGATCATATAATTGGGGCTGGCACAGCGTGTGGTGCTGGGGATAGAACCATGGTCTCTGTGGTTGCCTAAGCAGGTGCTTTAGACCACCTAGCTATCTCACTCGCCCTATGTTTAATTTTTAGAGGAACAGTCAAACTGCTTTCACAAGGGTTTCACAATTTTACGTATTCCCTGTTAATACACAAATGTTTCAATTTCTCCACATCATCACCAACATTTGTTTTCTCACTTTTAAAATTGTAGGCATCATAGTAGTAGTGAAATATCTTTGGGATTTTACTTTATATTCCTCTGATGACTAATCATGTGGATCATGTTTTTATGTAATTATTTGTCTTGCATATATGTAACTTAGCAAAATATCTACCCAACTTCTTTGCCATTTTCCCTAGTTGTTGTCTTTTTAAAATTTACATATGATAGGTCCACATATTTATGGAGTAGAGAGAGGTTTTCAGCACATATACACGATGTACAAAATCTTCTCTTCTGCTCCCTATAAAGTATATAAATGATTGTTGTGAACTATAGTCACCATACTGCTGAGCTGGCCACTGAGACCAGTTGTGGTGGCCCACACCTATAATTCCAGCACTAAGGAGACTGAAACCAGAGGAATACTATGAATGTGAACTGCATAGTGAGACACTGTACCAGATAAAAGATAATAAGTATAATAAAGCAAAAAATATAAAATGAGATTGAAAAGGGATTAATAAAATGGAAAGATATTTCTTGCTTCTGAATAGAAAGAACCAACACTGTGAAAATGGCAATACTCCCAAAATTTCTAGACAGATTTAATGCAATCTGTATCAAAATAGTACCAACATACTTCATAAATCTAGAGAAAGCATTCCTAAAATTTATTTAGAACCAGAAAAGTCGTAGAATAGCATGGACAATTTTGGGCAACAAAGACAAGGAAGGAGACATTAAAATCCCTGATTTGAAATTATACTACAAAACTACATCGATAAAATCAATATGCTACTGGCAAAAAAAGACTCGAGGATCAATGGAACAGATTAGATGATGGAGATACAGCTACAAACACACTCAGCTATCTTATCTTTGACAAAGGAGCCAGATATGTTCACTGGGAGAAAGATAGCCTCTTTAACAAATGGGGCTGGAAGAAGTGGCCCTCCACATGCTGAAAAGAAAAGAAGGTTTCTAACCGCGCACTCAACTAAAGTGAAAATAGTGTACACAACTAAACATTAAAACAGAAACATTAAATCTCCTGGAAGAGAAAGTATGTAAAAATCTTGAAGATAAGGGTAGGCAAATAGTTCATTAAAAAAATAAAAATGCACAGGCAGTGCTTCGAAGAATCAACAACTGGGTCTTCCTCTTATTAAGAAGTTTCTGAGCATCAAAAGAATTCACCTACAGAGCAAAAAGAAAACCCACAAATTTGGAAAACATCTTAACCAATAATCACTCAGACAAAGATCTTCCATCCAGAATATATAAAGAATTGAAAAAAATTAGGGCCCCCACAGTGTAAAGACACAATCCAGAAATGGGCATCTGAGATGAACACACACTTCTAAGAGAAGAA
This sequence comes from Myocastor coypus, assembly GCA_004027025.1. Taxonomy (NCBI): domain Eukaryota; kingdom Metazoa; phylum Chordata; class Mammalia; order Rodentia; family Myocastoridae; genus Myocastor; species Myocastor coypus. Next base: position 9,401 of record PVJA010032317.1, on the reverse strand, counting down.
ATTCAAGAGGTAAATAAATAGGTGAAAAAATGCTCCACATCACTGGTCATTCAAGAAATGCAAATTAAAACAACACTGAGATACCATTTCACTTCAGAAAGAATAGCAATCATAAAGAAATCAACCAACAGCAAATGTTGGAGAAGCTGCGGGGAAAAAGGAACCCTTCTTTATTGCTGTTGGGGATGTAAACTGATGCAACCATTATGGGAATCAGTGTGAATATTCCTTAAAAAGTATGACTGGAAAGCCCATGCAATCTGGCTGTTCTCCTTCTGAGTATTTTCCAAAAAGAACTGAAAATATCCACTATAGTGATATATGTGTACCCATGTTTATAGCAGCACAATTTGTCGTTGCCAAATCTTGAAAGCAACCAAAATGTCCATCACCTGAGGAATGGATGTAAAAGATGTGGTATTTTTATAAAATGGAGTATTACTTAGCTGTAAAGAGAGACAAACTGGAAGCCTTTATAGATAAGTGGATGCAACTAGAGGCTATACTCGTAATTGAAATAGATCCGACCCACATGTGTAAATGTTGTATTGTCTCCCTAGTGTAGGAACCAGAAAGAAGAAATAAAACCTAAAGGGTATAACAGATACAATAAAATGAAAAGAAGCAGAACTTAAAAATTAAACCACAAAGAGAGAAAGGAGAAAAAGGAAAAAATATAGGGAGAAAAATGTTCAAGTATATAGTATCCAGGATGGCTAAGGTAATTGTACTATGAATTTACAACAGTTCTTTGAAAATAGCATTTAATATGTAGAATTTTCACCTTGGCTAACTCTGTATGCTAATATCTGCATCTAAACAACTACACTGAGGACAGCAATGTGTAATACAAAAGCCATGCTTGAATGCCTGCCATGTTGGTCTCCTAATTGTGTACCATTTCTAATGTCATATCGTTTATTGTATACTCTCTTTACAAATATATATATGCCAGCTCAGCCTTCTCTGGGGGTGGGGCTGGAGCAACATGTGGTGCCAGTGATCGAACCACAGTCCCTGCGATTGCCTAAGCCTGCTTGCCTAAGCAGGTGCTTTAGACCGCTGAACAGTCTGGCTGGCCCATTTCCCGTGAACAACCATGGGAAGTCATACCTGATCCCTACTTCTACTGAGATCCTGAAGAGACTGAGACAGGAAAGCAGGCTGCTGCCAAAAAGGCTGTGACCAAGGATGAATTTCAGGGTGACTAGACTGCTCCAGCTCTGGAGTTCACTGCTGCTCAGCCTGAGGTCACAGACTGGTCTGAAGGCATACAGATGCCTTCTGTGCCCATTCAGCAGTTCCCTACTGAAGACTGGAGTGCTCATTCAGGCACAGAAGATTGGTCTGCAGCCCCCACTGCACAGCCACTGAGTGGGGTAGGAACTACCACCAAATGGTCTTGAGCTGTTCTGCTGATGCTTGAGCAAAATGGGAGTGAGGGTGATGAAAAATAAAACAATTTCTAAAAAAAAAATTGAAGAGGAAAGAGAAGAAAAGAAAAAAAAATGACAAATTTTAAGGTTTTTTGAAAGCAAGCAGTAATATTCAATCATGTCCAATGTTATGTAACTATATCTGGAAATAAAACTATATCTGTTGATATTAGCAAAAGATTTGATGATAAAGATATATATCAACCATTGTTAATCAGCTACTCTTGTTTTGAAAATCTGTAAGGTATGTATTGTATGTTACCGTTTCCATCTTTGTTGCTGATTTTTGTTCTTGCTTTTGATTGTACTCTTCAAAATAAAATTAAATAAAATTAAAAATATGTATATATAATAAAGATAAAAGCAAAATAACAAAAATATTATGAGAAATTAAAAAAATAAATGCTTTAAAAATTAAGCATTAATTGCTTCTTTGGAAAGACCAGCAGAAATTCATAGTAAAATTATCCAAATTATCTAGTATTTATACATAAATATACCTTTTCCACTATTTTCTTTTGTCCGTTTCCTTATCCTCATTTTTACTTCCCATTTAACAAATTCTTTTCCTTTCACAGTATCTATTGTACTTTTGAGATTTTATTTACTGTTTCAGATTCGCACAGTAGTGAGGTAATACAATGTTTGCCCATGTGGGTTTGATTTATTTTACTTACCCATACAGTCTCTAGTTGCACCCATCTACTTACTTATAAAAGCCTCCAATTTATCTTTTTATAGCTGAGTAGTATTCCATGATGTAAAAATATGTTTTTTTTTTATCTATTCCTCAGTTGATGGGCATTTGGGTTGCTTCCAAGACTGAGCTATGACAAATTGCACCACTATAAACATGGGTGCAAAAATATCTCTCTGGTATGATGATGTCAGTTCTTGTAGAAAAATGCCTAGGAGGAGAATAGCTGGGCTCCAAGGGACTCACAACCCTAGCTTTTTGAGGAATGTGCATACTTTTCTCCATAATGGTAACCAGCCTGCACTCCCACCAACAGTGGAGAAGGGTTCCTTTTCCCTCACAGCCTGTCCAGAATTTTACATTGGTTGACTTTTTGGTGGTAGCCATATAAGGTGGTAACTCAGTGTTGTTGTTCTATTTATTTGTTTGTTTGTTTATGTATTTATCTTGTCTTTTTGAGACAGGATCTCGATGCGCAATTCAGGCTGGCCTTGAGCTCAATTTGGTAGCCCAGGATGGTCTCAAACTCACATCGATCCTCCTGTCTCAGCCTCCCAAGTGCTGAGATTACAGGCGTGAGCCACCACGCCTGGCTGTTCTTTTTATTTTTCAGGAAAAACTCAATTGTATTTTTAGTTTTTTAAAGTTTATTTTAATGAGTAAAAACAAAATAAAAGCCAAAACAAATAAGAAAATAAAATAGAAACAGCAACATGCAATAATACACATGGTAAAGAATTTCAAAACAGAAATAGAAAATTAACGATTGTTGTTATATACTTTTAATCATCAAATCCATTGCTCGGATTACCACATATAGGTATATAAGATTGATCAAATAATTAAACATTAATTATTTGCTTCAGTAAACCTTGACTTTTCCCTGTCCTTTTGACTTTTTAAATTTAAGTAGAGTATAATAATAATTGATAAGACATTAGAAATGATACACACTTAGAAGAACAAATGAGAAGTATTCAACCGTGGTTTTTGTATTGCATATTGCACTCTTTATTGTCATTGCTCAAATTACAGGTCTTAACATATAGAGTTAATGAAAGTGAAAATGTTATTTTTTATTATTTTGTTTTTAAATGTCAAAGTAACTTTTTTTTTCTACAGAAATTTTTTGTTTTTTGTATTTTAGGGAATGGTGTACAGGGTGTTCAAGGTATCACTGCTAGATCAGACTTATAGTGATCCTCCTGTTGACAGGCTCCTAATATTACAGGTGCACTCCACCACATCCAGTCTCAATTGCCATCTCAGCCTGCTGCGGGGGAGGGGCTGGCACTGCGCCAAAGTTCTGGGGATTGAACCCCTGGCTCTAGGCCTGCTTGCAGGCATTTTAATCCCCTAAGCTATTTGGCCTAACTTCTACAGAATTTAAAACAGTTGTAAACATAAGTTGAGATGTTCACTAAGCACAGTGTGGACAGTTCCCCATAGCTGACCTGAGCTCCTGCAGCGCCGGTACTGGGGAGACCCCAGCTCTCTCGTGCTGGCCCTACTCCCTTCCCTCTCAGCGCAGTTCTTCACAGCCTCCAACAGCCTCCCATTCTAGACCGATGAGGCAACGAGTGGCTGCAGGGCCTGAAGGACATGTGGACTGGTCTAACAGTGGCTGTGTGTGGACTGAGCCCTAAGGTAGGAAAGTAAACAGGGATTCCTGTAAATTCAGTTGCCTCACAGTGGGGCCCAGAGCCACTGGCACGAGCCACACAGATGTACTTCTTCACCCTGGCCATTTTGTCTTCAGCAAGGGGAGAGAGGATCTCCAGGGAGCTCGAGGATGAGCCAGAGCAATGGCTAGCCACTGCACAATCCTCCATGGGCTTAGGCAATCAAGTCACTGGGGCCTCCCTAACTAGTGTCTGTCCAGCAGTCTATGAGCTGAGTTTACCTTCCCAACAAAACCAGAGAGAAATAAAAGGGAAAAGAAAATAAAAGAAAAAACAGAAGCCAAAAGAAAAATGGGATAGGCTCTTAATCCCAGTCCTTGACGAAAGGTCCCTGTGCCTAACCTGTGTCACTTGTCCTTGCAGAAGGAGTCCCTGTCTTGGCCACTATCCCTGACTCCCTGACCTCCCCTCCAGCTCCTTGCCAGCCTTGGGCAGAAGGCTGGACACAGGACCTACATGTCACGGCTTAGCAAAGCTCAAGGAAACTCAAGCAGTCGTTCATGAGGACTGTTACACAGCATATTAAGAACAGAAGATGCTGCTCGCTAAAGCATCTCACGGTCCCACCCCAACCCTTCTTCCGTAGCTGAGATGGGGGTGCAGAGCCCACACAGGAAGCTGCCTATCCAGAACAACATGCAAGTGCCACATTTCTTTCAGAAAGAAAAGATGAGATCTGTAACATCAGTATAGGATTTGACACATGTAGCCAGGCCAAGGGTATGCAAAGCTATGTTCAGATCACCAGCTGGGTGAACTTACATTATAGACAAGGTAAAGAATGCCAAAGAGAAGTTACTTGACTGTATGTAAGCACCTGCTGATTTAACTCCTGAGACTTACTCGCATTTAATGGCTTTATGTTTCTTGTTCACAAATTTGAAAATTTTAAACACTGTTACTTTTTTAAAAAACTGATGGAAATTTATACTATAATCTATAATCATCTCAGCTATCCTGTATTTATATATGTATTATTTTTCTCCCTTCCTTTTTTTCCTTTCTTCCCTCCTTTCCCTTATCTTCATTGTTTATGTTCAGTTTCTTTTTGTTTTACTATGTCTATTATATCCTTCAGATTTTATCTATTTTTCTAGATTGTTACACTAGGGAGACAATACAATGCCTACACATGTAAGCCTGATTTATTTCTTTTGTAAGTATAGGCTATAGTTACATCCATTTACATAGAAAGGTCTCAAGTTTGTCTTTTTTATAGCTGAGTAATACTCCATTGTATAAAAATACATCTTTTTATGCATTCCTAAGGTGATGGGCATTTTGATATGCATATATCTATATATCTATATATCTATATATCTATATATCTATATATCTATATATCTATATATCTATATATCTATATATCTATATATCTATATATCTATATCTATATCTATATCTATCTATCTATCTATCTATCTATCTATCTATCTATCTATCTATCTATCTATCTATCTATAATCACTGTGGTGTGATATTTTCTGCTATTTTGAAGAAATATCCAGAAAGGGAATAGCTAGGTTGAATGGGACTTTCAATCCTAGTTTTTTGAGGAATCTCCACACTGATATCCATAGTGGTTTTCCAGTCTGCACTCCCACCAACAGTGGAAAAGCATTCCTTTTCCCCCACAGCCTCTCCAGCATTAATTATTAGTTGATTTCTCTCTTTTTTTGTGTGAGACTGGGGTTGAAACTCACGACCTTGCACTTGCTAGTCAGGCACGTGTGCCACGAGGCTATTTCCCCAGTCTCCATTAGTTGAGTTCTTTATGACAATCATTCTTTCTGAGGTAAGATTCTATCTCTGTGGTTTTTTTAAAATTTGCATTTCTTGAATGACCAGTGCTGTGAAACGTTTTTTCAGGTATTTATTTGTCATTTTTATTTCTTCCTCTGAGAGACCAAAGATTTCAGAAAGTGGAAAAAGATATCTTCACTCCAAGCTCTTCCTGATATGATGGTCTGTGTTGAGAAATATGCTGTGATTTTGATGGACTTTCCATTATAAGTGATTTATTTCTTCTCTCTAACAGTTTTTATTATTCTGTTCTTTTGCTCAATTTCTATGATCTTGATTGTTAACGTGTCTAGGTGTAGATTTATTTTGATTATGGCTAGTTGGCATTTTGCATGCTTCACTTAATTGTATGTCAGATTCTTTCCCTATGCTTGAGAAATTTTTTCCTGCTTTTGAAAACTATCTTTTTATATCATTTGTGTTAACTGCCGCTGGATCATTGATCAGTGTTACATTATTTTTCTTTGCATCCATCTTGCAGCTGTTATAATTACTATTTCTTGGTGTTTTTTTTTTTTGCTGTTTTTAAGAGATGTTTCCTTTCATGTTCACTAGCTACAATGCTGTCTTCAAAGTCTATCTTATATTTCATTCGTGCAGTTTTGCCAGCTTTCAATGGAATTCTTAATGTGCTTGATATCTGTTTGAATCTGTTTCATACATTCTTGTTCTTTCCTGTTTTGTTCATTTAATATTTCAATCATTATCCCATTCTCGTCTTTTTTTTAATCTGTCTTCTTTAGATGTATTGAGCAATTCTTTCATGATTGTTCTCATTTCCTTTTTACTGAGAGGTTATTTCTCATCTGATTTCTTCCATAGCCTGATGGAGTTGTTTCTTTACTTCAGTTACTGTTATCTCAAAAATTTCAGGTGTTTGGCTATAACCTTGTGTCCTAAACTTGTTTTTGGTGGGCAGGAGGGCTGAGAGTGCCCTTTGTTCCTTCATTTTGTCATTTTTTGGAGCTCCCAATGTTCTCCCTGACTCTGCAGCAATGAAAGGTTGGTGGGGGTGCAGGTTCTCAGGAGAATGGGAGGGGAGGGTAGTCTCATCAAAGCTCCACTGTGTGGGGTTCAATGTGTCTTCCACCTTGGTGAGGGGGCAGGGGAAGCAGTAGTTCAAGAAGGATCAGATGACTATGACTACAGGCTGAAGTTTTCAGTGGTGGGTTAGTGCAGGGTATGGCTCACCAAGGCTCCTGCAGGCCCCCATGGCAGTCTTCCTGGGTGATAATTGGTGGCCAGGGCTCAGCCAAGCACCAGAAAGGGTGAGAGGGTCAGGGCAAGACACACCAAGTGCTGTCAGCTGTCCTCCAAGAGAGGGAGGGTGGCTGTGTCTTAGCTTACCTCCAGTAAGGGTGAGCATGAGGGGTAGGGTAAGCTCACTGGGTCACCCAGGTAATCTTTCAGGTGAGGATGAGCACCTGGGACTTAGAAAAAACCTAGTGAGGATAGAGTTGTGGGGCTAGTCCTCCCAGGTCTCCCCGACATTCTTCAGGGTGGAGGTGGGTGGCTGGGACTCAGATAAACCTTGATGTTGTGTTTTGATACATAAAAGTTTTAAAATTTTAATGAAGTGCAATTAATGTATTTTTTTTCTTCTCTTATGCTTTTGGGCTCAGATTTAACACCAATGCTTCATTCAAGGTCATAAATATTCATTCCTATGTTTCTTTCTATAAATTTTATATTTTAGCTTTTAATTTAGACACTTGAGATCAATTTTGAGTTAATTTTATATATGCTTGCTCTTTGGGTATGGTTTGAGCATCACCCAGAGGTTCATGTTCCCAAGGTGGTAGCATTGGAAGATGATGTGAATCTTTGGCCTCATAGCAAGGCCTGGTGAAGTGTTTGGTGGAGGAAAGAATTTACTTCCTTGACAGGAACAAAAGATAGAGGGAAAAAAAGAGATCATAATCTCATAATCTCTCTTGACAGCAGTTCCAGTAACCTAAACTTTACTAGGCTGTGCCTCTTAAGTCTCTACTGAATCACACTAGCTGGGGACCAAGTCTTTAACATATGGGTCTTTGGAGCACATCTAGATTCAAAGTATAGCACTGACTTGTTACAACAACAAAATATGACTGCTCCAGAAAACTGGTAATAAGGAGTAGCCCTATTAATATATCTGAAAACATAAATCTTGGTGTTGAATTTGGGACTGGCACAAATTGGCAGAGTTTTGAGGAGAAAACTATAAAATGTCTAGAATAGTGTAAGTGGAGTGTTATGGGAAGTTCTAATGAGGGCTCAGAAGATGAGAAGTATAGGGGGCCTGGCGGGATGGCTCAGTGGTTTAAAGCCCCTGCTTGGAGAAGCTTGGGCGGCTTCAGGGACCGCGGTTCGATCCCCGGCACCACATGCTGCGCCAGCCCTGACCTTGGGGCGGGCTGAGCCGGCCATAAAAATGAGTGAATAAACAAACACAGGTTCTGAAATAAGAATGAAAATAATAAATAAAATAAAAAAATAAATTTAAAAAAAAGATGAGAAGTATATAAAAGAGCTAAATTGTCTTGGAGATTGCCTAAGAGGTTGTGACCATGTCTTAGTTACTCTTCTTTCATTGCTGGGATAAATACCCAACACTAAAAATGAAGGAAGCAAAAGTTTAGTTAGCTCATAGTTACTGGAGACTTTGTAGTCTATAATAGCCTGAAGTATGTAGCAAGACTTTGGAGCCTTATTTGCTCAGGAGAGAGTCAGTGCCTCTGCCTTCTCCAAACACGTCCTGTGCCTGAGGCAGCCTCAATGGCAGACATTGCCACCTGGCACTGCAGAGTCTGGAGGAGAAGGTGAGGTGCCACTGTGTCCAGGATGACCATTTCCACACCTCCAAGAGACCACATCCTGAGGATGAGGGCACTACAAGATGCCAATTTAACAGTTCAAACCTCTCTGCCTCTGCCTGTCGAGCTCCACTCTGGTCCTCTTGCCCTATCCTTCAAGCCACTGACTGCTACTGGAGCCATGTTTGTCCCCAGGACTTACATGAGCCTTTCGGGAGACAACTAAACACAAACCATAACAGACCAGAATGCTAAATGTGAGAACAATAGACTAGTTTGTTTGGCAGAGGAGATTTCAAAACAACAAGGCATTTATGCCGTAACATGGTTATGGATGACTGATTTGAGTAAAATTTACAAAATTTTGAAGAATAAAAGGAAGGAACATGCAAAGATTTGGACATAGCCTGGTCATAGACAGAGCAGAGTTGAAGCATGTTTGGGAAAAGATATTGCACATGTTGAGTGGCATGCAGGCAACATCGTCTTGAACCTGCCCAACTTTGAACTAACTAAGCCTCCTCTACTCATAAGTAGCTTTCCTCACGTGTCTTATTATGATAAAACTGGCTAATACATAGCATAAATTAGAACTGACTGCCACTGGACACAGTGGAACATGCCTATAATTCCAGCACTTGAGAACCTGAGGTAGAAGTATTTCCATGAGTTTGAGGCCCACCTGGCCAAAATCGTTGCTTTTTTTTTTTTTTTTTTTTTTTTTTTTTTTTTTTTTTTTTTTTTTTTTTTTTTTTTTTTTTTTTTTTTTTTTTTTTTTTTTTTTTTTTTTACAATATATATTTTTTAATCAAATTACAAAACAAAAACAAAAACTCAAATTACCTATTTTTACAACAGCGAAAAACTAAACAAAAAGTACATAGGCAATATAATGATTTGAATATTTTCTTTTCAAATATATGGCTTCAAATGGAGGTTAACTATTTGCATCAGTTTAAAAATCCACATACAAAGCATCCAATAGAGT